>SNQJ01S0038585.1:110167-130352 GCA_010110895.2 Picea sitchensis
CTTGCTGTGCATCCAGTTTCTTAGGCTCCTAGACTAGATGGCTTATAGGATGAACTCTGTTTGTTTTCTGAATCAGCAACTGTTTAAGACTGTTGAATTGGGGGCTGGCTGGACTGGTTTCCCCTCTGTTGGGGCAGTCCAGTGATTACAGCCAGTTTCATTTTGTATTTTTGAACACTCTTTCTGCTCTAGCAGGCACCAAATATAATATATACTTCTTACTTACAAAAAAAAAATATTATTAATACACTTATAAAATAATATGTTAATCTAGTAGTAATAGAACATTTAATACATTAAATTTATTAATAAATACATTACTAAAGTATCATTAATAAATTATTAATACACTTATAAAATAATACATTAATCTAGTAGCAATAGATTGATCTTAATGTATTTAATAATACATTAATAAAGTATTAATACATTCATTTATAATGTAACAAATTAAAGTAATAAAACATCAATAATATAATCTATTAATTAATTAATAGATTATTAAATACATTAATAGATACTTTATTAAAATATTAATATCTTAGTATATAAATATCTTAATACAAATATAAATATAAATATCTTAATAAATACATTACTAAAGTTTAATACATTAATAATGTAGTTATATATTATATTACTATAATTTATTTATTAAAATATTAATAATTTAATAAATATATTATTAAAATAATAATACATTTTTAATTAAATAATGAATTTTAACACATTAATACGTCATTACATTATATATTATTAATCAATACATTGCTAAAGTATCAATACATTAATAAAGTAATACTTAAAAAAATATTAAATACATTTATCACATTAAAAGCATTAATAATAATAAAGTAATACATTAATAAAGTAATACTTAAAAAAATATTAAATACATTTATCACATTAAAAGCATTAATAATAATAAAGTAATACATTAATAAAGTAATACTTAAAAAAATATTAAATACATTTATCACATTAAAAGCATTAATAATAATAAAGTAATGTATCCATACAATAAAACATTAATAAAATATAAATAGAATAATAGAATAATACATTAATAAAGTAATAATACATTATTAAAATACTAATACATTAATACTTGATTATTACATATGTGTAATATAAAAATTAAAGTCATTAATACATTATTAATTAACACATGGTTAAAGTATTAAAATAGTAATAAAGTAATACATTAATAATATACTAAATACATAATTAAATATATTAACACATTAAATACATAAATAATTACATTAATATCAGTGCATTAATAAAGTAGTAATATATTGACCACAATGTATTTAGTAATACCTTATTAAAGTATTAAAGCATTAACAATATATTATTACATGTAATATATAAATTAAAGTATTCTTACATTAATGTATAGTGTAACATATTAAAGTATTAATACATTAATAATGTAATCTATTAATTAATTAATCTATTAATACATTATTAATTAATACATTGCTAAAGTAATAATACATTAATAAAGTAATACATTATTAAAGTATTAATACATTAATTGAAAATGACCATGATTGATTATGGTTGATCATGACAATGGTTTTTTATGGTTGACCATGACCATGGTTAAATTTGTTAGACCTTGGTATTCTTTGGGAAGGAAAGGAAGATTATGGTTGACATCATTAATTATGGTTGACTATGACCTTGCTTGACCATGACCACAGATAATTATGGTTGACCATGGCCATGGTTAATTGTGGTTGACCTTGGATTACCATGATCATGGTTAATTATGGTTGATCATGACCATGGTTAACTTCAGTAGACCTTCACTATGGTTGACCTTCACTATGGATGACCTTCACTACATGGTTGAACTTGGTTGACCATGACCATGATTGACTATGGTTTACCATGGTTAACAATGGATAACCATGTTTCACAGTTGTTTTCCATAAGTGACCATGACCATGGTTGACCAAGAATAAGGATGACATTCAAGTAGCAACATTTGGAAGACATGATATTTGCGTCACATTGCGGCAATGAGGCTATGTTCTTGACATTCTGACGATGAGGTTGTGTTTGTCACATTGCGACAATATGGTTATTTTCGCCAACTTGCGATGAAGGGGCTAAGTTCATCACATTGCGACGACAAGATATTTGCATCACATTATGATGACATGATATTTGCATCGCATTGTCATGACAGGGCTATGTTCATCACATTGCAATAACAGAATATTGTTTGTCACATATTGATGACGACAGGGCTATGTTCATCACATTGCGATGACGAGATATTGTTTTTCATATATTGACGACAAATGGATACTTTTTGTCACATATTGACAATGACGAGGATATTGCGATGACGAGGCTGTGTTCATCACATTGTGACGAAAGACATTTAAGTAAAAAGTGGTTATGTGATGGACATAAATGTCTTGTGTAATGAACATAAATGTCGTATGTTCATCACATTAGGATAGTAGGACATTTATTTCAACGATAGGGCTATGTTCATCATTAGAGTAAAAAGACATTTAAAGTAAAACATTAATAAAGTATCCAATACATTAATAAAGTAGTATTAATACATTGACCACAATGTATTTAGTAATCACATTATTAAATTATTAAAACATATTAATAATGCATTATTACATGTAATATATAAATTAAAATATTAATACATTGTGTATAATGTAACATAATAATACATTAATACATTAATAATGTAATCTATTAGGTGAGTAAATCTATTAATGCATTATTAATTAATTAATCTATTAATACATTAGTTATTCATGAATATGGTTAATTATAGTTGACCTTGGATTGCCATGATCATGGTTAATTATGGTTGATCATGGTTAACCGGTAGACCTTCACTATGGTTAACCTTCACTATGGATGACCTTCACTACATGGTTGAAATTGGTTGACCATGACCATGATTGATTGTGGTTTTACCATGGTTAACAATGGATAACCCTATTTGACAGTTGTTTTCCATAAAATTGACCATGGCAAATAGAGACTAAGGATGAGCATTCAAGTAACAACATTTTGGAATTGTTTGTCATTACTCGACATGATATTTGCATCATTAACGTGATGAATTTATGTTCGTGATGAATTATATTTTGTCACATTGCGACAATCAATACATTAATAAAGTAGTAATACATTGACCACAATGTATTTAGTAATACATTATTAAATTATTAAAACATTAATAATACATTATTACATGTAATATATAAATTAAAGTATTAATACATTATTGTATAATGTAACATATTAATACATTAATACATTAATAATGTAATCTATTAATTAATTAATCTATTAATGCATTATTAATTAATTAATCTATTAATACATTATTAGTTGACCATGACCATGGTTAATTATGGTTGACCTTGGATTGCCATGATCATGGTTAATTATGGTTGATCATGGTTAACTTCCGTAGACCTTCACTATGGTTAACCTTCACTATGGATGACCTTCACTACATGGTTGAAATTGGTTGACCATGACCATGATTGATTGTGGTTTACCATGGTTAACAATGGATAACCCTATTTGACAGTTGTTTTCCATAAGTGACCATGCTTGACCAAGACTAAGGATGACATTCAAGTAACAACATTTGGAATTGTTTGTCACATTACTACGACATGATATTTGCATCACATTGCGGCGATGAGGCTATGTTCCTGACATTCTGACGATGAGGCTATGTTTGTCACATTGCGACAATATGGTTATTTTCATGAGATTGGGATGAAGGGGCTAAGTTCATCACATTGTGACGACAGGATATTTGCATCACATTATGATGACAGGATATTTGCATCACATTGTGATGACAGGGCTATGTTCATCACATTGCAATAACAGGATATTGTTTGTCACATATTGATGACGACGGGGATATGGTCATCACATTGCGATGACGGGATATTGTTTTTCACATATTGACGACGAAGAGATATTTTTTGTCACATATTGACAATGATGAGGATATTGCGATAACGGGGATATGTTCATCACATTGTGACGAAAGACATTTAAGTAAAAAGTGGTTATCTGATGGACATAAATGTCTTTTGTGATGAACATAAATGTTGTATGTTCATGACATTGCGATGATAGGACATTTATTTCAATGACGGGGCTATGTTCATCACATTGCGACGAAAGACATTTAAGTAAAAAGTGGTTATGTGATGAACACAAATGTCCTATGTGATGAACATAAATGTCATATGTTCATCACATTGCGATGAAAGGACATTTATTTTAACGACAGGGTTTTTTTCATCACATTGTGACTACAAGACATTGTTTGTCACATTATGATGATAGGATATTTGCATCACATTGGAACGATGAGGATATGTTCATCACATTGCGGCAATGAGGCTATGTTTGTCACATTGTGGAAATATGGTTATGTGCATCACATTGTGGCGATGAACTAATGTTTGTCACATTGCGACAATATGGTTATGGCAAGCCATGGTCATCTATGGACAACAACTGTCAAACATGGTTAAGTATTTTCAACTATGGTCAACCACAACCAACCATGGTCATGGTCAACCAAGGTCAACCATATTTATGTTCGTCACATTGCGACAATATGGTTATATTTGTCACATTGTATGTTCATCGTATAAGGCTATGTTCATCACATTACGACAGTATGGTTATGTTCTTCTCAAAGCGATGGCATGGCTATGTTCGTCACATTGTGAAGACATAATATTTGCATCACATTATGAAGACTAGATATTTTTGTCACATTTCGATGAGAGGGCTATGTTCATAACATTGCGATGACAGGATATTGTTTGTGAGACATTGATGACGGGGATATTGCGACGACGAGGGTATGTTCATCATATTGTGATGACGAGAGTATGTTCATCATATTGTGACAACAAGACATTTAAGTAAAAAGTGGCTATGTCATGAACATACATGTCGTATGTTCATCACATTGCGACAACATGACATTTATTGTGATGAAAAGAATATGTTCATCACATTGCGATGAGAAGACATTGTTTGTCACATTATGACGACATGATGTTTGCATCACATTGTGACGATGAGGTTATGTTCATCACATTGCAGTGGCAAGGCTATGTTCTTGGGACAACGAGACTATGTTCATCACATTTATAGGAAATATTCTTGAACTTTGTAGATGATGAATTATACATGTTCTAAGGACATTGATAGCAAATATACTTGATTTATACTTGTTCTAACGACATTGATAGAAAATGATTTAATAATTTATACTTGTTATAAGAACATTGATAGAAAATCATGATGAGCTCCAAATTTATACTTTCAATTGGAAGAATTCCAACTTTTACTAAGGTAGGATAAATGTATTGCACCTAATTTCATGGCTATTATTACAAGTAGCTTCTAAATTTTCTGAATTTTTTCCATAATTCTTTAGAAATACTAAACACCAAATCTCATGGTAGGTGGGGAAACACATGCTTCAAATTATTCTTTTTTTAGAAAAAACAAAATTTCTAGTTTTACAATTGTTCTCAATATCCAAATAAGCTTTGAATCTATTAATTATTTTTTACACTTCATTATACTTAAATTGCAGTATGACAAAAATCAATTTCCAAATACTTATAAAATAAACTTCTTTCATATTACTATTACTAAAAATACAATTAAAATATWTGATTTTTTTRGTTAATGATMAATATTTTTTTAAAAATWAGTATAAATTTGTGAATTACTTTGTTAAAAAGATAAAGAGARTGAYTAATMTTTCATGCACTATATTCATAATAAATTTAGGTTTTTCAAACAATCATTTATCACTATAATTTCAACTTAACTTTTAATGAAAATCAATTTCCAAATATTTATAAAGAAAAACAAAATGTATAATTAATTAATATTAAATTATCACTAAATTATATTAAATTACATTACAACTCCAAAAAAAAWTCAATTTGAAGAATTTCAACTTTTACTAAGGTAGGATAAATGTATTGCACCTAATTTCATGGCTATTGTCACAAGTAGCTTCTAAATTTTCTGAATTTTTTCCATAATTCTTCAGAAATACTAAACACAAAATCTCATGGTAGGTGGGGAAACGCATGCTTCAAATTATTCTTCTTTTAGAAAAAACAAAATTTCTAGTTTACAATTGTTCTCAATATCTAAATAAGCTTTGAATCTATTAATTAGTTTTTACACTTCATTATACTTAAATTGCAGTATGACAAAAATCAATTTCCAAATACTTATAAAATAAACTTCTTTCATATTACTATTACTAAAAATACAATTAAAATATATGATTTTTTTGGTTAATGATAAATATTTTTTAAAAATAAGTATAAATTTGTGAATTACTTTGTTAAAAAGATAAAGAGAGTGATTAATATTTCATGCACTATATTCATAATAAATTTAGGTTTTTCAAACAATCATTTATCACTATAATTTCAACTTAACTTTTAATGAAAATCAATTTCCAAATATTTATAAAGAAAAACAAAATGTATAATTAATTAATATTACATTATCACTTAATTACATTAAATTAATTAATCTTTAAATTATAACAAAATTATAACCTAAAGTAGTACTCAATCGGAGTTTATTGGCATATAATTTGGTTAATTCACTCGACTGAAATCATCGGAATTTATTGGTATATAATTTGGTTAATTCACTCGATCAAAATCATCGAAAGGCGGGAGTGAATGCAATGTACTATAGTTACTCAATAACAAATTTCACTTAAAAACTCATATTGTTTGGAAGAATCATGAATTCCAATAACAAATTTCACTTAAAAACTCATATTGTTTGGAAGAATCACGATATCCGAGTGGGAGGAACAAAGGCAATATACAGTAAATTCCACTTAAAATCTTATCTGGATGGAACAGGACGCACAGGAATTTCGTCGTGTTGACTGTGGATGCGCTTTCTTTGGACGGGCTATGATTTTATTTATGATCGAGACGGAGTGTAGATATGCATTGGGCGGGCTAGAGCCACCAAAATATCTTTAAATTTAATTATATATATTGTTTGTTTATGGATAATAAGATTATTATAATCTGGAATAGGTGACAATAAATATTGAAACATGTGACCTAGATTTTATGTTTACAAAGTGTATATATTATGAACACCTAATTTCAGTGTTGCTATAGAGCGAAAGTAATGCAAAAGAAAACTATGTGTGTCTATTAAAAATAACTATTGAGATACAAACGAAAACTCAGTAGCCATCGGAAATTTTGGCCGCTACTCATACATACCGGAGATACACAGACAGACGAAGAACATATGAAGAAAATAAGAATATTTATAGCAAACACAAGAAAAAACAACATAAACCCTAATTATTTAATCAAGTTGATCCAACAGAGGTGGATTTGTTTCTATTGGACTCTTGAGAAAAAACAACATAAACCCTAATTTGTTAATCAAACTAATCCAGCGAAGGTGGATTTGTTTCTGTTGGACAGTCGAGAAAAAACAACATAAACCCTAATTGGTTAATCAAACTAATCCAACTGAAGGTGGATTTGTTTCTATTGGACCGTCGATCAAAAACAACATAAACCCTAATTAGTTAATCAAACTAATCTAGTGGAGGTGGATTTGTTTCTATTGGACCCTAGATCTTCTTGTCAGACTTACTGTAAAATGATTGAATCTACTCTGCATGACCTGCAAAAAAAATAATCAACCCAACAAAAACAGCAATAATAAGGTTACGATGTTCAATATAAATTATGAATATATTGAGAGAGAAATATTGACCTATAATTGTTTGCGCCTCTTTTGATGTCCCTCTTGCCTATGAGCAAATGTTTTGATGTCCAGCTTAACCACCGCTACGTCCAGCTACCACCTCCATGCTAGTCTAATCTACGAAAGGTTTATGTTGATAGATAACACATTTTAAATGAAGAAAACATCGCTGCTAGACACCCAGGTTAACCACAGCTGCGTCCAACCACACCCGTGCTAGTTGAAACGCCATTGTCGTCCTAGTTAAAATGCCACCGCCATATGCATGAGAGACACCCAGCTTAACCACCTCTGCGTCCAACTACCACCGCCATGCTAGTTGAAACGTATGTTAGACGTGGCGCTTCACTTTTATCCTTATAATAAATCACTGCTATGCTATCTATACATATTAATCCTCTATAATTAGTTAAACGTGGCAATCAATGGCTACGGAAGTAATTCCTTAATCATATTAAGTAAATGTGAAAAAATAAACAAGGAAACGTACACATTTATAAATGTGAGGAAGTTATCAACATTAAATTACATTCATTGATTTGAGTGTAAGATGAAGAATATGCCATCATCTTTGATTGTTGGCCATCAGATTATAATTTGTAATTAAAAGGCTCATTAAACTAAATGGTAAAAAATATTTTTAAGATTGAAAGAAGCATGGAAAAATGACTAAAAACACAGTTGAAAAAAAAATTAAAATAGATGAAAAATAAGAATTTAAAAAAATATTGTGGAAAATATTATGAATCAAAAATTTTAAAATACCAAAATGCCACCTAAAAACGAAGGGGGGTGCTACCGGTAGCACCATTTTTAAAAACAAGGTAAAAAATGAGACCCTTGAAAAAATGAGAACTCAACAAATTTCTTGTTAAGTTGGTAATATTGTTACTTGCACAGATGGAGACCCTTGTCACCACCATGGAGATTAGGATTTTCATATGGCATCCACCACACCAGTTGGCTTCCGAGAGGCACTAGGCCTTGTTCCATGAGGTAAAAGTCAGGTATTATGGTGAGTGTCATTTCAATATTTGAGGCATTTGAGTATGTTGCATCTTAGACTGCTTTAGATTTCATGACATATGCTTGTACATTATGCATTTTGCCATGTTTCACCTTTGTGGTTGACATTGTGCCCTAGTAAGTGGTCTTCCTCGGGAATGGGGTTTCTACTAGGAACTTCCTTGAAAATCCATTGTACCATTATCATCCATACTTACCACTTTCTATCACTTAAACCCCCCATTTCCTTGTCTCTTGGGATTTTAGGGTGTATTGACCCAAGAAGGGGTTGTCCCTCATTCTATGGAAAGAAGGGGTTGAAGGGACAGAGGGATTTTTGTTGGTTAAAAGCATAAAAGCCTATGTATAAACCTTCCATATGCTTCACCCAAGGATCCCCTAAGAAAGCAATGAAGCGCTTCTCTGTGAGAAAAGGGGGACCCACGGGAATAAAATAATAGAATGCTTAGGGGTTAGTTGGAGGATAGGAGGTCTCATCACGAGCCAACCTTCTCATTTCTGCAAGGTATTTGTGAGTGACATTGTCATTATCTGGACACCATACCAGGAAAATGGCATTCAACTCATCCTTTGAAACATGAAAGAAACAAAGAATGGCAAGACGATTGACTTGGAAAAATTGCATTGCAAATGAAGGTGCCACACACCCTCTACAAAGGCACTTATGAATAAGACACTACAACCCCTTGTATGTCATGAACCCCATGCCCAATGATTCTTGATCCACAATCAATTCATCCACTTTGCATGGATTAGAGAGGGATCACTTGGGAAACATTCCTTGACCTAGGGAAATATCTACCCAATAGGACACCTCATCAACCCTCCCATATCCAAGCTTGGAAATTCGCATGATGTATTTGAGCACTTATTTGTTTGACTGGGTAATCTTTGATGCACATGCTTAGGTGGCTCATTTATTGATTTTATTTACTCACCATGATGTTATGACTTGAGATCATTGGAGGGTGTACTTATTTGTCTTTGCAGGACCTAGTTGGTGGATAGTTTTGGAGGAACAAGCCTAGCTTGGGCTTCCATGGAGCTTGAAGCCCACAGGTTGGATGCAAAGGGCCCACGGGTTGGATGAGAAATATGTACCTTTGGAGGCATAGAATATGACTCGAGAGACATGACCTAACCCTCGCATGCCAAACGTTTTTCCTTGGAGAGGCAAAACGCCATCTTTTGGAGGCTTGACGTCATGCTTGAGGGGATTGAGGTGGTCATGAGTACACATGGCACGTTTTGAAGGAAGGAACCCTTGGATCATGGAATAAAAGGTTGGATCAGAGACACATGGAATTTGGAGGCCCAACTCTATCATCTTCAACTCAATGTTTGACCTAAAAGTGCAAAAAAGTCACCCTAGAAGCGTGATGTTTTATTTTAGGGTTTTATTTTGTGTAAAATTGAATTTAAAGATGAATTGTTTAATATTATTTGTGTAAAGAGGAAATATTAGGGTTGTTGATCCCTAATATTGTGGTTTTCCCTAAAATTATGTGGACAAACTATGTTAGTGACATTTTGTATAAATAGAGATCATAAGATCTCATTTTAAAAACATAACTCTCCCATTGTGAGAAGTGTTGGACTGAAATTTTCACTATCTTTGGTTATTTTCTCTCTTGTGCTCTTGTGTATGGCTACTTTCTTGGTTATTGGTCGGTGGAAGTGATGTGCTAGCCATGGAAGGCTCTTATTTTTCTATTATGGTGGTTTGTCTTAGCATTTTTCCTTGAATTGGTAAGGCTTTTACTTTGTATTGTCATTTGTTATTCAAGTCAAGGTTATTTTTCTAGATATAGGTGGGAAATATAAGGGCATACACCCCCACCTTAGCCTCCATCATTTTATTCTTAAGTATTGTTGATTTAATAAGGGTTTACTAAAAGAATTATAAGTGCATACACCCTCTTAGTCTAAACCATAGCTAGGGATACTTGCCTTGGGGAGTAAGAAGATTTAAAACCTCAAGGAGACAGTACCTCTAGATCATTCTTTTATTGACTTCATTAACCCAATCATTAAAGGCACTATTCATTACTTGTTGCATTGGAGAAATAAATTGATTCCTTGGTAAATGTGAAAGTTTCAAGTTCTGAAGTTGTCTCTTTTGGAAGTTATTCCTTGAGCCTTTGGCTCTCTTGCCTCATTGAGATGTTCCCTTTTAACCATTTAATCTTGCTTCTGTTACAACTAACTTCTACAGCCATAAGGATGCATAAAACCTAACCCTTTAACCCCTAATAAATCCTAAACTAACCCTAGGACTAACCCCTAAATTTTCCCTAACTCTCTGCTAACCCTAGTGCACTTGTTGAGCTAGTTAAAAGTGTTTTTCATTGGCTGATGTTTATGCTATAAAGATTGTTTTTCTACGGCCATAAGGCTGATAAATATCACTACAATAAGCTTGTGTTTCAACCTTGTTTTTATGCTAGAGTATTGCTTGTGTCTTGCTTATTCAATCATACTTTTAGCACTTATTTTGTAGCCTTTACTATATTCTATGTGATAATATATATCATTTAGTTTTGCTGCAATTAGGGACATAAAACTTAACTTTCTTGTCCAACTAACATATTATAAGTATCCTTAGTTTTCATTGTGTCTCGGGTAGGTACCTTACTCTTGGCATGTCACTCAACTCTTTTGACAACCCTTTACCTTTCCCAAGATCCTTTTCCAAGCTCCCATTTCCATTTATAATTGACCTTTAGGGACATTCATTCATACTTATCATTTTCCATCTCATTCCACCCTAGGTTCATTGGGATTTCCCCCCTTGAGGTGACTAACTCGCCTCTAAAGTGACAGGAACACCTACCTAAGGTGACAGTGGGTAGGTGATCTGCTAGTTGTCACCAATTGGTGGTTGGGTCAGGATTTTCCCAGCCTACAACTTGTGTGATAACAGATCCTCTTCAAAGGGGTAGTTTTTGTTTGTTGGATAAGAGTCACATTTGAAAGAAAATGTGAGGACACCAACATGTGTCAATAAGGCACCATTTTTTAAACATATGCTATTTCAATAAATAATAAAAAATAGTGCTTAAGTCTGAAAATCCTCAACATATAGTCCACTGCCAAGTACGATCTTTGTAGATTATGATCATACATTTGGTTTCTGTAAAATGAATAACCATCTCTAAAAGAAATAAGGGGCACACAGGTCACTCATTATCCATACCTAAAATTTTAAAGTATATGTCGTTGGTGCCCCTCAAATTTGTCCCACTATATGTCAATAAAAAAAAAAATTAAAAATATGAGTACGAAGCTAATAAAATTCTCTAGAACTCTTGTGCTCACTTCAAGGTGAAATTCCTAAGGGAGATATGGGTTTGAAGGGGTTGAAGTTGAAAAACATAAAATTTTGCAGTTTTTTTGTCAAAAAAAAGGCAAAAAGTGTTTCCCAACTTCATGTTTTCACCCTTTTGTTCCTTCTACTTAGAGCACCTCTCATCCACTAGGGCGTCCCCATAAAGGGGTATATCTCAATACTGTTATAAACATTCATCTTCAGCCATTAGGGCTGCATAAAACCTAACCTAACTTCTTCAAAAACTCTTTATTCAACCACTGAAAATTGCTCAAAGTTTGCACACATATACTACTTGGGATAGCGGACTTTTTGGAAAAGTTTGGGGGAGTTCTAGTGGCTAATATTCTTGCTGTAATAAGTTGTTTGTTACAGCCATAAGGCTGATTTATATTTCTGGAGAAAGTGTTTACAACAGCCTTATCTTTTTATGCTAGTATCTTGGTCTTTGAATCTTGAGTTTCACTAGTGTTTAGCTAGTTTATCTCTTGCATATTTCACTTGATTTCTAGCACTTGTTTAGAAGATTACTGTGCCATTTCATTGCTGATATATATTGTTACTAACAAATTATATTAGGGACAACAAGCTTAACTTGCTTTTCCAATTGATTATATTGCATTGTATCTTGGTTTTCCTTGTGTCTCGGGCAAGTATTATCTCTTTGCAGGTCTATCAAAGACTTTGGCAACCTCAAGCAACCCTCAAGACTCATCACCAAGTTCCCTCTTCCATCTAGTAACTTGACCTATAGGGGAATTCGTTCATACATCACATTTTTTGTCTCAATCCCCCCTAGGGTCACCAGGATTCCCCCCTATAGGTGACTGCCTCACCTCTAAAGTGACGAGAACACCTACCTAAGGTGACAGTGGGTAAGTTCTCTCTTAGTTGTCTTCATTTGGTGGTTGGGTCAGGCTTTGCCCAACCTACAACTTGTGCAATAACAGGAAACTAAGGTTTATTTTTCTGTTGCATAGTCATCTGGCTTCTTGCGTGTAGGTTATGTAAGTGAAGGGACCATCTAGCCAATACATAGCAAAGGTAGCACAAATAATGGACCTTACAACCATTCGAAGAAGAAAAAGAATAGATCCTTATATAGGGAAAGGAACATAGGCCTAGTGGCATTCCTTAAGACAGAGCACTATGTACAAGCCTAAGAACAATGTTGAGATAGATACAAGAACTTTAATTCCACAAAGGATTTGTGTTGGTTAAGTGGGTGGGCTATAAGAGGCTCATTTACATATCAGCCCCCATCCCTTCCAACACCTTGAGTCATCTTAATAGAGGTAATGTTTTTCAAGAAAAGGCCCAAAGTTGGTTGTACCAACACCATTAATAGGGTTGGGAAAACACAAATGAAAGAGGACTAAAAGGAGGAAGTGAATTCTCGAAGAAGACAAACCAACCCACACCAACCCAGAAAAATGACCCACAACAACAACCATAAGATCCAAAGAAAATATGTTGAAATACCTTGCACTCAAACAATGATGCTCCTTAGAGTTATCAGGGATAAGTTGTAGCACCAGTTCCTCCTCTCTTTCAGGAAAAAACTTTGGGTAGACCATAATTGTTATCGGTTCATCAAATAAAAGGATCCCCATCCCAATAGAATTGACCATCATGTTGAGCTTTGCACGTCTCCTTCTCTCCAAATTATCATTACACACTCTATTCTTTGTACTCCACCTTCTTACAATGAATCTCTTGATCATATACCAGTTCATCTTCTCATTGTATCGGCTGCATAAATTCCCACACAACTTCATCACATCAACAATTGGTGGAGAGGAGTTTGTACTGCTCTTGATATTCATCTCCTTCTCATGGCGGGTGTTATTAATAGCCTCCTCCTCCATTTGTGTGATGCTTTCATTGCATGGCGACACACAAGTGTGATCGTGGCCCCACTCGTTAACACCCCATTGGGTGTAGATAATTGAACTTTTACTAAAATTTATTTATCATGTTTAATAGAGAATGAAGCCCTCATATTATCATAACACCAATTGACACCCAACAAAGCATAAAACTCAATTTTAATAATTGAAAGGGATTTTAGCCTCTAAACTTCGTCTCAAATTCTTTCTTGTTTATTTGAGTTTATAATGGCTCGGATTCCTCCATTAAATTAAAGGATTCGATTTAGATATGTGAGTAACCAATTCCATGTATCCTTTTGTTTCTTCCTTGAGTACTCGACAAAATACTTGGTAAACTCTTTGAACCTTGATTTAAATATTCCTTGTTCGTTTGTTCATTACAGTGATTTTTGGCATCACTATCTTTGTCATCTCCCTTCTAATTCCTAGTGTTGTATGATATTTTCATGTGACTATTTATTGAGTTCACAACAAAATATAGTTGCAATAGAAACCCTTGAATCGACGCTATTACAAAATGGTTGTTTTGATAGTAATGATAGGGATTACACTGGGATAAGCAATGATATGCCCACTCAACCTAGGAAGATGTAAAGACTACCCTAAAAATAGAAGTGGCCAATTAAGTTAAAGAAAACTAACCAATGAACTAAGAAAGATAGTTAACACTAAAGAACCTAAACTCTACTAATATGTTATGTTAAGTAGGGATGATTTTAGGGGCTAAATTTAGCCAATAGGATAATTTTCCATGGTTTTTCCCAAAATATTAAAATTATTAATATTAAAATATTAAGGACTAGTAATATTAGCTCAGGAGACTTCTACATTTTAATATAATTTTTCATGCTTAAAATTATCCCTAATGCTAAGAAAACTAAACTTCCAAATAAAGTTGCCAATTCATTTTTTAAAAGGATAAAAACTACATAAAATAAAACAAAATCTAATCTTCAAAACTAATTTTAAAACTTTACACTAAATAATAATAATAATAATATGTAAGGGACCTCTTGTTTGACTCATAAAGTCTACGGAGTACATACCCTACTCCCTTTGGATTTGAACTTGTAACCTCTGAGGAGGAAACACATGTTTTTAACTTAAAAAATAAACCTATGAACTAAAAAATATTTAATTATATAGTTTAACAAAAACACTATTAAAGAAATTAATTTCTTTAAATAAATTTAAAATTATTAATTATATTAATAAATAAAATAAAATATTATTTAAAAAATCATAACTATATTAATTAACCATACATTATTTAAAATACTATATTAATCAACAAAACATTTCTTAAAATGAAAGGTAAAATCTAAAAAAACTACTTAAAATAAAAAAAACAGTAAATTAAAAATTAGTATACCTTGGAAATAAATTATAAATTAAACCTCTAAGTATACATTGGAATCGCATTGTATTGCAAAATAATAACATGGAGTTTTCTTTATTTACAAGATATATGCATGCACATTAAAGGAAGAGCTAATTTATTAAGGAAATTAATGAAAAATAATAAATTATATTAAATAAATAATTTTTTGATAATGTAAATTTTTTATTTTGAAAGTTGTTTTACTTTTTCCAAAGTGTAAAGTGTAAATATTGATCCGAGGTTTTTGTTAAAGTAAAATGTATGATATATAAGGGAAACACCATAATTTTTCATAAAAATAAGCGTCTAAACACAATTAAATATTTATAGATATTTATAGATGGTAACCATGTTAAATAGCAATTCATAAACACAAGGTTTAAACACGTCTCACCAATTGTGTTATCCCACGACACTCTAAAAGAGAAACCATATGCAAAAAGCTAAGTGAAAGGTTGAAATGCAAAGAAACCCAATATAATAAACCAAGATATATCCATCTGCTTTGAAATACAAAATAACAATTTTTTTAATTTTGCCTCTGGATGTGTCGGGAATAGCTGGCAAATGAGCAAGATAGATTTCAAGGGTGTGGAGGTCAAGTTTATAAGTCATATAGAGTTTGCATATATCAACCCAACTTCAGCCNTTGAAATACAAAATAACAATTTTTTTAATTTTGCCTCTGGATGTGTCGGGAATAGCTGGCAAATGAGCAAGATAGATTTCAAGGGTGTGGAGGTCAAGTTTATAAGTCATATAGAGTTTGCATATATCAACCCAACTTCAGCCTTCAATACAATGTCAAATATTTTAAAATAAGTACAAAGTCTGGTTCATACGCTAATTTGGTTTACTATTAATCAAATATGGATTTATTAATTTTTTTAAATATTATATTTTATTTTCATCATCCAATAAAACTGATAAATACATTTTCAAATTAAAAATAAGTTGTTCATAGGATTGACAAATTAAAAATAAGTCGTTCATAGCCTTAAAATGCAGACCTGACCCAACTATATCTAGATGAGAATAAGTGACGTTATATGGTATATACATCATGATAATGTGGAGCTATGAAGACCTTTCTGCATGAACCTGGCCCACACAGAATTCTTATTCAAACATAAACTAATTTTGAAAGGAAAATTAAAAGGATTTCATGAAAAAAAAACTTACACGTGTACGAAAGAAAACACTTTCTATGAAAAATAGCAGGCTGCTAATTTGCCTCTGGATTTTGACCAAATGACTATAGAAAACACTTTCTTGAATATATTATATATTATTATTTGTTGAAATTCAACTTACCTTAATTTTTATTAAGGTAAATTTTTTTAATAAAGTTTCTATAATGTTTTTCATATATTTATATTAAATTATTTTTTTGAAAAATAAAAATTTAGTTTTCAAATTTTTAAAACAAAATATTTTTGGCTTTTTGTCTTTTTGTGATTTTTAATTGGTGGTTGACATTGAGGTAACAAATTTTATATGGTTTACAATATATTTTTCACATACAAAAAATTAATTTGAAAATATAAAATTTTAAAAATACAACTTAATTCCATTCTTTATATTTAAGAGACATAATTTCATTGATATACGAATAATAACCTATTAAATGAAGAATTAAAGAAAGAAATAAATTATTTTAATGTCTATAAGGTTAACAATAGTCTATGGGATATATCGCCTCACACATTGATTTCTGCATTTCAGCCCTTTTCCGCTTCAACTTGATGATGAGCTCCCCCAATTTCTTCATTGTGCCCTCGTTGAATAAATTATCCCAAGAGCTAGTTGTCAAGATACTTACATAGTTGTCCCTATTGTCTTTGAAGGCTTCACATTCTAAAATTAAATGTTTTTCTATTTCCACTTTTTCAGAGGTGCAAAACATACACACCCTTTCTTCTCAAGCTTCTTTTGGTCTTTTCCAACGCCCAGTTTCACAACGGAGTTGATGGGAATTGGTTCTTAATTGAGCAATAAGCATTTTGGCTCTCCAAGGTATATAGGCCCCTATGTACGTTTTTTGATGATGATTGTAAGTGGGGTTAAACTCTTCAATATAATACTCTTTCTTTCTCCCTAGCCCTTTATCCCAAGTTCGCTTGTGGAACCTATAAATAACAAAAGTCTTTATCTCTTTACTATTCGTAGGGCACTTGTTCAAGTGAATATCCCATTTACTAAGCCATTTAATATTTTTCCACATCCACGTCTTCTTTCTTTTACACAATATGTCATTGAAGACGACCTTAGGCTAACGATCGTCTTCCATTTGCTCAATTTTTTTTAGATATCTTATGAGATGCACCATAGCAATTGCTTCAATAGGAGCAGCCCCCATTTCACTTAGCACGATATCATAAGGGACTGAACTTTTAATTTTAAACTTGTTTGTAATCAAGCGTTTTTTAAACTTCTCAATTTGCTTCCATTGTAAGTCAAATGTACTGCTGGCCAACAATTCACAACCATAGAGAACCACCGGAATCACTAAAAGCCCAAAGAGAGTTTGCGTAGTCTTCCAAACCCATAGCTCTGCCTCTATGCACCTATTTTGGAAAGCATAGAACGCTTTCCAACTTCCCAAAGTTCTTTTCTTTCTACAACCTTACCAACTTAGATTTTTGTTGAAGTCAATTCTGAGGTATTTGTAATCTGCCACCTCTTAAATGAAAATTTGAAAAATGGTGCAAGCAACCTACATGTACTCGTTACAACCATTGTACTAAGGCCCGCACTCAAACCCACGCACAAGAAATTATACGGGAAGTGTATACTCACTCTCTTGTGTCAATTCATTACCTAACAAGTCAACACTCAAACCCCACACACAAGAAATGATACAAGAATTGAACTACGAATCTATGCTCAAACCCTCCCAAACTTTTCTCCTCCAACCTGTGGTCAATACAACGTACTCGTTTATTGAACCGTTAGCAAAAGGACCTATGTCATCTCATCAAGAATGTGATTTTTCCATTATGAATCTGACACATATACAGAAACCACTAAGTTATCTTTTCTACATAAGGCTTCCTTAACTGTTGAATCGTCCTATTCTCATGGTCGGTGAAACGCTCAGTGTTATTTTATAGGAATTAAATATGTTTAAATTTATGTTAATGGGACAAAATATTCTTGAATAAAAAACTTTATTCTCGTGCCTATTCTTGTGCCTTCGATTTTCGAACGTGGTTGTTTGTAGCTCGTGTGTACCTAACAAGTCTTTCCACGATGAAACACAATACTAGCATACCCTCAAAGCGGGGGAACGAAAACACCAAAGCGAATCAAGACGATGTGTTGTTTGAAGATAAGAGAAGTGTGTTGGATGGTTCATGGATAACTAATAGAGGATCCATTGAATAGGGTCCATAAATAATGTATTGAAATTATATTTCAGATGGAAAGCCTTTTATTTGTTATTGTCCATGATCAGTAAAAAACCACATTCCCAAATATATGGATATGAAGAAGAAAATTTGAAGTTGCAAAGTGAAAAGGGATTTGAAAAAAGAAAAGATTGGTTTGAAGAAGAAGACATCAAGACAAATGTGAATATCACCATAGTAAATGGTTTGAGTAAATTAAGAAGTAATCTGAATTAGAGAATTTGATCTTATGCATTGATTATGTCAATAGGTTAAGGTCACATCATGCTAAATTACGGAGTAGGAAAGAATGGATAGGAAAAACAAGTTCGGGTTCAATTTTGATTTAGATTTAGCGCTATAAAATGAGTTTAGGGTTAGTAAGGGTTTTGCTAGATCTAAGTATCGTATATTAAGGAGCAATGAGTATCATATATTAAGAATCAATGATGTTCTTGTTGTTAGAAGCAAGCAAAAGTTGTTGCATGTTCAGAGTGTTTATTATGTGGGGTTTCAATGAAATGGGCAACTACTACTCACTCTTGGGCTTGATAAAAGGTTGAATTTTTTCCAGTTTGATGAGAAAATCCTTTTCACTTTCCCTAAGCCCTTTCACTTGTATTGATTCTATTTGAATTCCAAGACTTTAACTTTTTTGTATAACAATTTGTTCTAAATTATGAAGGTGGCCATAGCCTAAAAAAATTGAAACGAGGGATTCTGGAGTTTCATGCTTGTTCGGCAAAGCCCCCTAATTGTGTTTGCGAAAATGATAACTTGGGTGATGGATCTTGTGTCTATGAAAAGAGTATATCACCATTTTCCATTGCCTCTCTCCCCAACTCGGTCAAACAACTCTTGCATTGGATCCTAATTTAGATCCCCATCAAATTGTCTATATCGCAACTGAAATGATGATATATGTCAAATTTAGATCTCGTTGCATCACAGCCAGTAAAAGAATTTTCTCATTTTCATACCAAACCTACACTAAAGTATATACTTTTTATAGCCTAATTAAACATCATTGTCACAATATGCTTTAAAGCAAATAGTTTTAAACTCTCCTTTTTGTAAGAAAAAACTCAAGTAACATGAAGCAAAAAAAAAAAATTAAATTCGAGAGAAACTATTGACATTCAATATGCAACATATTGATATAACAAAAATTAAGCCAATCCATTTATATACCATTAAAAAAAAAAAAAATCATGATTCTATAAAGGATTTATTCTCGTTCAAATCAAAATATTTAAAACCTATTTAAGAGAAAATGATTATATTACAATAATTAATTGTATTAATTGAAGGCATGAATTCTATCATTGTATAATGCCTTATA
>SNQJ01S0038586.1:0-41898 GCA_010110895.2 Picea sitchensis
TTTATTTATTTATTTATTTTTACACTCCTATATATTTCAATTTATAAATTATTTCTGTTTATATATCTCATTTCAAGGATTTCACTTGTACATGTGAACAAGTTCATGAAATGTTCATAGACATTTCATGGTTATTTTCATGCCATCTCTCCATTTTAGTCTTCTGGGTAGTCTCTTATATACATCTCCATTTTAGTCTTCTGGGCAGTCTCTTATATATATAGATTTTTCTGGATTATTTCTGGTTATTTACTAGTTGTGATTAAAGGGTTTCAGGACTTCATATCCATGTTTTTCTGGGTTGTTTATAGAACATATAGCATAATATTTCAGTTATGAGGATGGGTAAGGCCTAGGTTTCAGTTTTGAAACCGAGCTCTGATACCATATGTAAGGCTCTGTGATATATATAAATCATTTCTAACCTACTTCTTTAATTATTGTTCTAGCATAATAATTGACAGTAATTGACAGTTTAGCATGACATTAAATGACAGTTTAGCAGCATACTAACATCATACTAATAATTAATAGCAGTATAATGATTAACAATAATATAATGATAACAACAATAATAAAATGCATAAGGTATTTACCTCAACCTGAAGCTGATGATGTTGTTGATGATGCCCAAACTGTTTGTATATTTTAACCTTGTACAATATTTACTGCAAACAGATATTCAGTAAAAGAACAGAAAAGATACATTGGCAAATACAAACATTAAACAGAGATTTTTTCCCTGGAAACCCAAACCGAGAAAACCAACATATTCTGTATCCATTCATAGTGATATATTGTTTACAATACAATATACATATAGGATCCAACGTCATCCAAAACCCTAACCCAATGACCTGGATTAGTCAACAACCCTAATTCCTTGACCGGAAATAGAAAACCATCGGCAAAGAAACCATGTGCCGAAAAGCCACCTAAATATGTGACATGTTTTTCGAGGCAGATTTGTTTTTTCTCAGGGGCGTTGCCCTCGAACCCCCCCCAGCATGCCCGACGCAACGTTCAGATGCTAGTACTCGTGCAAATTATATAACACTGTTGATGATGCCCAAACTGAGTATTAACCTTCCAACCAACTAGGAACAACCTCTTCGGATCCCTAGCTCCAGAAATCCTTACGGTTTCTTGGCCCCCGAGCCCAAAATTCCCAGCAACAACAGTGCCCCTGTGAGAGTCCTCAAGAAAAACTGTTGCAGCCAAAACTGTTGTTTCCTCCCTTCCTCCCCAAATTTTCTTACCTTCCCATAAAACAAAATATCCCCCCAAAACAAAAAGATCCTCTCCCCGAGTTCTCCCCTCTCCTTTATCTTCCTCCCTCGAACACATTTCTCTAACCGCCTTAACCCCCATTAATTCCTCAACCACCTTATCTCTCCCATTCATTACTTCATCTACCAATGTCAATAATATTATAATAAGTATTCATAAAGTCATTTTAATTATTAATTAAATTAATATTAATTATTCATGATAATTACATAGTTAATTAGGGTTGTTACATACACCCACCCTTCAAGAAACTTCATCCTGAAGTTAGACTAATTTACAATACAAGGGTCATAACACATGGTTCATACACCCACATCAAATAAACAACATTATCAGTAAGCAAAAAAAAACTTATACATACTAGTGTACATGTGCAAGAAATGCATGTGTAGCTAGCAGATACAAAGCTCATGCATGCACTAATGAAAATAATTATCACAACTATAGTAATTCTTGTATGCGTCCAATCCAATCAACAAGACCATTCATTTCATAAAATAAAATAAACCAATTAAAATGTTCACAAAATCCCTCAATTACAATAATTTAGCACATCAACGTTCATTTAGACAATTGTAGTTCAGTTAAGTAATTATGAATATACATATATACATATTTTCTTTTCAAAAAAGGGAAAACAATAAATTCCACTATAAGGAAAAATCCCCACACACTCTCAACTATTTCTATTCATCCTTTCTCCCTAACTTACTTTCATCTTCCATTCCTATCCTTTCTCTGCTGGACTATCTTGGAGCATCAACTATATTGACCTAACTCCAAATAGAACTCCTAAGCGGAAGTGTCACTCTCTTGAAAAAGATTCCTCAGCAAGCAATTGACAGTCATCATCACATGTCTAGGGGAGCGTGAGCTAACACCGTCCTCCCATGACTCCAAGTTTCAGAGGATACATGGTGGGAAATGCCTCCACCCCTCCTGATAGGACTAGGGTCCACACCCTACCATGGAACATACAGTGGCATTGTGTTGCTGGGAATTGTGGGTTCGGGGGCCAGGAAATCGTAAGGATTATTAGAGCTAGGGAAATGAAGATGTTGTTCCTAGTTGGCTGGGAGGTTAATACTCAGTTTGGGTAGTTTGGGGATCATCAACAACATCATCATCATCTTCAGTTTGAGCATTAGGTTGAGGTAAATACCTTATGCATTTTATTATTTTTGTTATCATTATATTATTGTGATCATTATATTGTTGTTAATTATTAGTATGATGTTAGTATGTTGCTAAACTGTCAATTACTGTCATGCTAAACTGTGAATTATTGTCAATTATTATGCTGTAACAGTAATTTAAGAAGTAGGTTAGAAATGATTTATGTGTGTGTGTGTGTGTGTATATATATATATATCTAGCCCTCGGGATTTATCTCCCTCACAAAATTCATCCATAATTAAAAGATTTTTAGGAATTTCCAGAGCATCCTTCGAAAGGGAGTCATCATAATAGTTGAGTTCCCTGTAAGCATGCCTGAAAGAGATCTGTTGAAAGGTGGCCAAAATAAGTTTCAATTGATTGCCTATGTTCATAGGAAAATGATTCTGCAACTAAAACACCCCTGTATCCATTCAATTACCAACTTCGAATTCCAAAAACCTGCAATCGAACCACTCTGCGACTAAAAGCGCATTTGAATCAACCGAACAAATCATTCAGCTCACTGTAATTGTTGGAGCCAACACCCAGGAATATTTCCCCTAGGATGTAGTGAGTTTTCGATAGATAAACAACAAACCCACAACCACTACGTAGATCATGTCCTTGGGAGGATTCATTGAAAAAACCCCAAGGAAATGACTTGTAAATATCTACTGCCACAATTGTATGGGACCTGGGAGAACTGGTAGATTCTTTATATAAAATAAACAAACCCAGATATTGTTGTACCACTTGAAATGAAGGACACTCTTTGCCATAAAAAATGCATGAATTGTGCACCATTTAGATGCCCCAGACAATTGAGGGAGGAAGCACCCTCATTTGTTTTAAACATATATTTTAAAAAAAATCGAGGAAAAAATCAGACAGGGTAGACGTTTCCCACAAAGCAAGAATAACCACCTTGGCACCAATGTCCAACCAGAATTAACACGAGAGAGTGAATTTCATAAACATATGAGAGTTGGTCTCCATGTTATTCTTGCACAGATAACACATCCCAAACCCTTGGTTTCCATGCTTCTGCAACCTATCCCATGTGAGCACCCTACCCTTGGTTTCCATGCTTCTGCAACCTGTCCCATGTGAGCACCCTATCCTTTAGAGAAATCTATAAAAAAATAGATAATTATTATTTACAATTACCTTGTTCAATTGTATGAAGTCAACACAAAGTCTCAATGTTCCATCATTCTTCTTCGCAAATAATACTGGAGCACCCCAAGCTAACACACTTGGATGTGTATACCCCTTCTTCAAAAGCTCTTCAAGTTTCATTTGCAACTCTTTTAATTCTGGTGTACTCATACTGTAAGGGGTCTTGGATATTGGAGCTGCTCCAAGTAGAAGATTGATGGAGAAACCAATGTCTCTTTTAGGGGGTAATCCCGATATTTATTTAAATACATCCTCAAACTATTTTAGGACTACACATTCTTCAATATTTGACACCCTATCTTTAGGTGTCTCTTCCATATGAGCTACAATTATTTGACACCCTTTTCTGTAACTTTTATTCAACTGCAATGATGAAATTTCTCTGACAGTTATTTCCTTGGGAATTCCATGTATTGTCCTTAGGTTCCATTCATCATCCCAACAAGTAAATGTTTTATTATAACAGTCTAGGATAGCATGGTGTTGGTCCAACCAATCCATACCAATTAGACAGTCATAGGAACCTAAAGGAAAGATGTTCAAATCTTCCCTGGTGCTCAGTCCATTCATGTCCACTGGACATGACTTAACCATCTCATTAACTTTTATTTTGGCTCTGGTAGCCAGCTGCACCAGCCAAGATTTTCCATGCTTGCTTCTTGGAAAATACAATCTTTCCACCATCTTGGTATCTATATAACTATGGCTAGCTCCTGAATCAATTAAAATAACAATGGTTTGGTTTTTGAGCTTACATTCCACTTCAATCACATGTGACTAAAACTCTACTTGCTTGTTGTCGAGGGCTGCATAGATCCTAGGTACACTTTTCCCATGTCCTCCATTGTTTGAACTTGTTGCACATTGTGAACAGTCCTCACCTTTTCACCCTTATGGGGACAATCTTTATACATATGATTTCCCTGACAACCCCAACATTGAATAGGTGGTTTCATTAGCCTTTGCCCCTCGGTCTCAATAGTTATGGGTTCTTTAGAATCTAGTTGTCTCTGAGGATTATTTCTGAAGAATGGTGGCTTAGTCCCCTTTTTCCTCAATTCCATCTTGTATTTCTTCTTGTCTTCCCAAGTTTTTTGGAAAGTTGGCTTTCCTTTATGCTGATCATATAGGCATTTAGCTCGCCTTATGGTCTCCTCCAATGTTTTGGGATAATCATATTGTATCTTCTCACTGATGAATGATGGTATCCCACTCAAATACCTCTAAATCTTAATTGTGTCATTCTTGATGATAGAAACATACTTTAGCAGTCCTAAAAACCTTATTTCATATTCATCTATGCTCATACTCCCAAGCTTGAGTTCAAATAATTCCTTTATTTTCTTGTCATAGTATCTCTTAGTCAAGTATTTCTTTTGAAAATACTTCTTGAATTCCTTCCAAGTAACATTTTTCTCTTTAATGTGTTGCATCTGCAAAAACTAGTCCCACCACATGGATGCCTTTCCTTTGAGTTGATAGATGGAAATTCGTCCTTTTGCGTGTGAAGAGTAATTATGTAATTGAAAATAATTTCTCATGCCCAAAAACCATGTCTTTGCATCTTCATCATTCTTGTACTCGCCATCAAATGTAGGAGGTTTGATTTTGTTCATTTCTCCTTGTAGTTCATCCACCCCAACCCTCTTATTATGCTACCTAACAGGGGATGAACTTGAGCTACTGGGTTCTCTCCTATTGGAATGCCTTGGGAAGTTGTGGTGATGATGTCTGCTAACACTTCTTGTTCTTCTTTTCCCATCAGGAGACTTGTGACTTCCTAATTTGCTTGAGTCATTCTCCTTATCCATATTTTTTTCTATTCTCTCCAAGCTCGGCATTAACTTTATGTTGAAGTCCTCATTTTGCTCCTTGGATTTCATAATCCTTTCATTATCAATTTTATAACTTTGGACATCATTTTTCAAAATTTTAATGGTCTCTACCACGTTCATGCTTTCTTTCTTTCCTTCTCCACGTCCATTTGAGTTTGTTCCTTCATTACCCATATGGACATCCATCCCTATGATCTCATATTCCTGGTTGTAAGCCCCCTGTGTATCTTCCATTCCTCCTCACTATGTGTTGATCCTGTTCTGATCTACCAACTGTTAACTTTGCAAAATGTACATCTAACAGAACTTGTTAGGATGATTTAATTATCAAATTCAAGCAATTGTGCTCAATTATAGTTGCATAATGCATTAGAATTATTTCTTCTAATTTTCCAAAAAATTGTCTGCCCAGATAAATTTTCTGAGTGATCAGTTATATTATATTGTTAAATATCTTTCCAATGCCTGCTTCCATGCTCAATTCTGAGTTTTGAGCAGAAAGTTATGGATATTTGAAAATTATCATTCTTAGGAGGTAATCCATGTACAATTGTTCTTCTTCTTCAGAACTCAATTAGCTCTTGGACCCGTGTGATAGATCCTCTCAAAATGTACACCAAAACTCTTTACTCCTTTAGGTGTAGGTCCATACAAATAGGAACCCTGCATACTCCTTCGTTTATCCTCTTTTTTGTCTTTAAAATAAAAAATTCGGGCACTAGCCCCCTTTTATTTCGGCCAAATATCATATGAACACGACTATGACCCAACGCTTAGATAAAATGTGCTTATCTGTAGCTTTGAGACTTCAAGGCTCCGGAACTTCGGGCTTCAGAGGTTTCTTCTTCAACACATCCCAATTCCCCTGAATATCGAATTGGCGAACTCTTGAATGGTACTTCTTCAGAGCTTCGGGGCTATGGTGCTCCAAAGCTTCTGCCTACACCATACAACGTTTCCTCCAAATTTTGAATTTCTAAACTTATGGGGTCTCATTAGAAACTACGCACCTGGGGTGATATGTGGAAAAAATATGGTGATGACACATGGCCCAATTTACGGGTGACATGTGTCAAGTTCCAATTGGCACAAAAGGTTTGTGAAAAGCATGAATCAGGATGACACGTAGCACACATAAGATGGGTCCGCATCACCCTAGGTGACGCCAGCATGCCACGTAATTTCACTACTCCAAGACTTCAAGACTTTGGGCTTCGGAGGATCTTACACCAGAACACTTCAAAATTCTCAAACGTCGAACTGGCGAACTCCCGAACCGTTGCTCTCCATATCTTTACTACTTCGGCTCTCCGGAGCTTCATCTTCGGAGAACTTCTCAGCATAACACAACAAATCTCCTGAACGCCGAACTTCCAAAATCTAGAATAGGTGCTCTCTAGATCTTTGGGACTCCGACGCTCCGAGACTTTGGAACTCCAGGCTTCGAAGAACTTCCAAACATAACACTATAAAACTACGAATGTCGAACTTCCGAATACTCACTAATATGTCGACATGTGTCCCCAAACACGAACAATACGGATTGGATCTGAACTTCGGGACTTCGGGGAAATCTCCACTCCGCGCAACCATAACCAAATTCTCTCGAAGTGTCAAATTTCCGAACCACTCGGGGATCCAACGACCCACCTTCTCCAAATGAACTACCGTGTAGATTCACTCCGAGACTTTAAAGCTTCGGGGCTCTTGCCTCCTCCTTTTCGACAAGGATTTAAAAACTGTCGAAGTAGAGAAGTCCAAATGACTTGAGGGTTTAACCGCCATGCTTCTTCTCTAGATCTGGCAATTGTGAAGGATTTGGTTCCCTCTTCGAACATATCTCTTATGTTCTCCTTCTCTCAAAGAGATATTTCTCTTCTCTAAGTTTGGAAGTTAACAAAGTCTCCTGCACACTCCTTGCACTTCAAATTCGACCAATTCCAGGTATGAATTTACTTGAATAGATGTTAAATTATGAACATTTCACCACTTTGGCCAATTTCTTCAAATTTAACAACAAAAATTGGGGATTTTCCCCAATTCCATGCAAGTGACTCAATCAACTTTCTCGACCCATCCAGGCTTAGTGTTGGAAACTTGATCTCTGATACCAATTTGTAACATACCCGGACTGGGTAAAAAATTTCATGCTCTGATACCATTTTGTAACATACCCAACCACCCAGGTTGGGCCATGCCACTCAAAAACAATAATTTAATCTGTATATATATAAAACTTTAAACAAACAAATATATTTTGCAAATACATAGATTCATGCAGAAATAACAGTAAACATATACATGCAACATATACAAGAAATACCCATAAACATAAACACATGTATATATATACGCAACATGTAAACTAACACAAAATTTATAATTATCTTTGATATAATACCACCAATTATTTGTAGACCTTCCACGATCCTCCCAGACTTAGACCATGCTACTCAGAACTCTCAGCAATGGATCACCCTCGAGCTGGGACTAAACTCCACCTGGGTAAATGGATTTCTAACCAGGTTGATGCTACACGGACAACAGGAACGATTTCGTCCTAGGTGCCAACTCAAACTAACAACCTACAGTCTCTCATTCCACATATGCATGTCCCACCCCAGGAAGTGTGACCCTTCTCTTCTCAATAGTCCTTCAGCTGCCCCACTTCCCTTCTAGGGATTCAACAACATACCAGACAAGAAGTCTCAGAGCACTATAGGTGTAGTTGGATTCCCTTAGGAAATCAATTCCCCAACAATTCTCTTGTGTGGAGATATTTTCTCACGAGCATGACAACCCACCTCTTCAATCCACGAGCGTGACAACCCGCCTCTTCAATCCACGAGCATGACAACCCGCCTCTTCAATCCATTCTTAACTCAATCAGGCACAGGTATTGGCAGCAACAAAGTTCAGCTATGGAATAGGTAATGGAAACAACCATGTTCATGCAAGGAATGGGGTTGGAAAAAACAGAATCCAGGTAAGGAACAATACTGGTGCAAGTATGGAACAATACGAATCACGTATGGTATAGGTGCGTTGTGCATAACAGTAAGGGTATGGTTACTGTTGATAATAGGAAAAGTATGGGGGTATGACTAAAGGAGTGCGTGCAGGATCCAGAGGTAAGATTGATGGAGAGCCTGGAAAGAATGGTTGAGTAAGTCTGAAATGGACTAATTTCCCTACATTTATTTGCATGCGTCCTTGATGACACATGGCCCTCTAGGAGCTTGTTTCTCTCCACTTGTATTTCATTTCTATTTCCTATAAGAACTTAGGATATCATAAGTTATATCCATAGCTTAGTATTTTAAGAATAATATTATAATATTCCCTTGGAGATAAGCCCTCTATATTATCCCATTTCCTAGGCTCTTAGCCCCCCCTTTCCCTTCATAGTGGATTTTAGTCCCACATACTCTTTTATTGTGGTTGGTCTACACACAGTGATGTATTTTTATTAATGATATGAGCGTTAACATAAAAAAAAATAAGCTCATTGGCCTTAAGCATCTAGGGACTCCGGCCTAATAATCACATAAGCCTTCTGGCCTATAATAACATGTCTCACCAGCCTATAAAACATACTCACATTTATATCTGGGGCTTGGTCTTGGGGTGTTAAATCAAAGGAATTAGTTAGAGATTGTTATTCTTTGATTCGGTTAAAGTTGATCACACCTACTCTTATATAAATTTGCATTATAAATACAAAATCAAGGGAAACACAAAGCGTATGTGCTCATTCAACCAAATTCTTTATTGTTTTTTGTTTGCTTTGTCTAATATCTTTCCACAACCTTATTGTCTAACATTAGTTGGTTTAAAAGAATTCAGTCTTGGAATTTTGTTTTTTCATTTTTGTAGGCTTCTATGGTGTTTCTACTCAAGAATATACTCCCTCCTATGGCTTATGCAACTCCTCAAGATTCAGTGTGCCCTCCAACCATAATTCAACCTCACACATCCACTTCAAATATCTCTTCCCTTTGTCATTACTTCCATATCCTTCCCTCCACTCCCTATCAATATCATCCACTTATAAAATATCATTTTTACAAAAGCCAACGAATGTCTGACAAGTTTTCTTATCTTATTATTATTTTTGTATTATTTTTGGTGAATGGATAACAATTTATTAAGCTCCAATTATGGACACTTTCCCTCTTGTACATAGTTGTAGCATAACTAACTGTTACAAGAAAATCCCCCTGCGTACAGGTGAATTCCCTCTTGGATCCTAGACCCCTATAACCAAGACAGAAAGGTGCTAATGTTGGACACTGACATTCCTTCTAATGAAGCTAAACTAGTCAAGGAAGAAGAAGAAAGGAGTACAAATACCTTTAATGAAGTTTGTCCTTTCTCGACTTAGGCTAATCTTGATCTCCAAGCTCTTTAGAAGGTCCTGCAATCCAATGAACAATAATGAAAAAACATACTTCCTATTCTACCATGATTAGCTTCGAAATAGATCTATCAAAAGGAACAAGTTCATGAAACATACACAAACTTGAAGGAAACATGCCAAGCACATATATATTAATGAAAACAAAGCAAAGTGCTTACAACTGTAGATGCAGATGCAACAACCTCACCAAGCTCTCTTTGTCCAAACCCTTGCTCAAAAGTTCCATGATCAGAATGACTACACTTTCACTGATTATTCTCCCTTATGAGATCATAAGTTTGATGCCTTCAATGCCTCTCTCTTTCACCCGGAGGAGGCCTCCTTATATAGGCTTTGAGAGGCCCAACCACCTTAGAGATTCTTGGGATAGGTTGAGGATCTTTCTCCATCAGTTGTGGATCCTCCCTAAGATCCAGCGTTGACCTCATATTAGAATCAAACTGACTTCAGAGATAAGGGGGATCTTCCCCTGATTTCCTCAATAGCACAACGCTCCCCTAGAATGGTGCACAGAGCGTTGCAACGCTCCTCCAAAGGAAGGAAAGGAGTGTTAGCGCTCCTTGCTAATGGGTAGGGGAGCATTGCCCTTCAAAAATGATTTTCAAGTGGTCTTTCTCAAGGCAAAAGATTTTTACTCTTCGTCAAATGACATATCTTTCTTTTAACCAATCCCTGAGGATGTCTCAAGTGTTCCTATCATGTCGTTCGAGATATGACATATACAAGATGACAGTATGATATTTTTGACACTTGTGATGTTTGCGACATTTGTGACCAAAGTGCGACACTTCCGACACTTGTAATGATGACAGTAGGTCATCATTGAAGTGAGTAATTTTGATGTGTAAAAACTTTTCCCCCAAAGTGCGAAGTTAGAAGACGAAAACTGATGACTGAAGTACTTTGTAGACTTTTTCAAGCAAGGGAATGGAATTGGAGAACCTGGTAGAAGCTACATACAACCATTAGACAAATATTATGATATGTTTCAAACCCAAGGTAGGCATACCTATGCTTGAGTGATAAATACTTTCAAGGTATGGCCGCCATAAGATACACTGCAGATCCATAATTATATTAATAAAAGGGTATAGCCACCAAAGATACAATGTGGATCTATACTTCCATGACATGAACTGATCGTAGCCATGAAAAATACACAGTGGAGCTACGAGATGACAAAACATAGCCACGGGCCAATACAAAGTGGATATATGTAACAACATATGTATTAATATTCTCAAAAGAAAATCAGTCGCAACCTGGGAAAAGTATATATCAGAGTGATCACTCAACCTAGGGTCTTCTTACTGATCCCGATGCAGTACGAATCTAACCATGTGAATATATGTCCTGATTTCGAACATGGTAGAAACCACTTGATTACCGGTTAATGACGTAAACTAGTAACAAGTGTGAGGGAAATCATCATTGATGTCAATGATTTCCAAGGTACCCTAGTACATTCCAGTGAATGTGAATAAATGATTTGAATTCGAACATTCATGGAATCATCCGATTAGAGGTCAATGATTTAAACCTATTGTCGGAAGAGAGGAGGCGCGCCATTGAGTCATGCAGGTCCCAAGGTACTAACTGGTTTCTAGGTTTAGTTCCCGGATAATGTGTTGAAGTCGACAGGAACAAACTTGTTGAAGGAGGGCCTTAATGTATCCCCCATCAATGACATGAAACTAACATAGAGATATAAGGTGATGAATCAGATGAGAACGGACTGACACGGGTGTTGAAACATGAAATTTGTGATGGTTGACTCTCGAGGCAGATACTCCCCTTGAGCACTGAGGCACAACAACATAAACATGACATGGACCAAAACATGATGATGCAGTGGATACTGTGACTTTCGTCGGGTGACCCAAAGGAGTAAATAAACTCAGAGGATTGGTTTAGTGAAGAGGTTCAACAGATTAAAATGTATGCAAAGACAAAGTGTCATGTTCAAGGGAGACCATAAGAGTGACCTGTGATGTTTTTAAAAACTTCTTGGCTTGCTTCCTATTGGGCAATTTAATTATCTAAATAAATAGATAATTAAGGTGTTCAATATAAATTGTCAAACCTAGAGAAGTTTTTTTATTGCAACATAATTGTGCACAGTCTATGCTATATTGATGAAAGCAAACATTAATCAATTTGCAGTATTGAAAGAAACAGAGTTTTGGAAAACTAAACACTAGCACAAGTTGATGACACAGCTGGAGTTCTAATCTACTGTTGTAGGATTGGAATCACACTTGCATAATTGAAATCTAGATTGATGAGTGTATAAGAATCCTGGATTATCTATTTTATTCTAATTTTCTATTTTATTCTTGCATAAGGGAATTCTGTGCTAATTGCAGAAAAGAAATATATTTTAATTGCAGGAAGTAAATTCACACTTCTAATTACTTTTTGTTGAAAGAAAAGTTTTATCTAGTACAGAAAGAAAATTCTCCAGTATTATACAACACTTGACTTTTGATTCTCATGAAACACACTGATGCGCATTTGAGAGGAAGGGACTGAACTGCAACAACAATTGTATTCTAAGAATGATAAACATGTTATTCACACAAATCAAATTAACTAATATAAACTCGAAATAGAGGGGAGTATGTGAGGAAGGTGGACCCTTTCCTTCTCACTGAATCCACTCAAAAAGATTACAGTAGGTTGGAGAAACTCAAGTCACTTTCTTTATTAAAATCACCAAAAAATTTCAATTACAAGTTGCTTCACTTTACTTCACAATTCCACAACTAATCTTCGGTATCAATGATTACAAAAGCTCTACTATTTAAAGATAGAGTCATTTAGTTCAAAATGGACTCAGAACAGCCTTGAGAATCCCAGATTCTCAAGTTGTTCGTAAGATACAAGAGATCTGTCATATTCACCAAATATGGAGAAAGAATCAGCGTGAGCCAAAACGTGTAACAACAAAGGATCATTCTTCAGGATTCGACTTTCATGATTAGTGGCCATCTGTTGGAGTGAGTGTAACAACTTTTAGGATTGGTGCTCATCTGTTGTAGTCGGTGTAACAACTTCTAGGATCAGTGGGCGTCTATTGCAACAAGTGTGACAACTTCCAGGAAAGATGCGCAGTTTCTATAGTTGTGTAACAACATGCAAGATTAGCGCACATCTATAACAATTGGTGTAACAACAACGATCTTTCTTCAAGTCTTGGATGTTCTACACATTTTGATCATTAGTTGCACATTTATGGGTAAAATATGAGAAATACTACCAATCAAACGTGTTAAGTAAATAAGAATATCAAAGCAAGATTAATGACTCATACCTTGGGAAAAAGGGTCTTGGCAACATTATAGTAGGCATTTAGCATAGAAATGATAAGGTTGAAAGGGTAAAAGATATAGTGAAAAAGGGACATTTCTGGGTCCTAACATGCCCCCCAACTGAAGACATTTCATGTCCTCATGCAAAACACTTTCAAACCTTACATTGAATCTGAGTTATGGAGATGACTCCTCCCATGTAAACTGCTAAGACAAATCTCTAAGTACCGGAATGGAAAATTGTGTGTACCCCCAATATTTGTTAGCTCACAAATTGTCCTTCTTGCCTTGTCTTCAAGAACATAAAGTTTTTAAGTGTGTAACATAGGTTCTTGTGTTTGCGTTGCTGGTGAACCAACAACTACTCTATTACATTGAGATCTCCTCTGCCTTATTGGTTCTTGTGGAGCAGTAAGGTCATATTCTGTCTTAACTGAGAGGTCGGCTGGTTCTTCAGGCTAATCAATGACTAGTACTTTTACTACTTTATAGCCTGCCTAAAAATAGATATTACCACATTCAGAGCAGATGAGCTCTCTATGTTGGTCCATAACAGCTTTTGTGAGTGATAATATGTCTAAGGCTATCCCCTCTATATTCTTCTAACGAGCAACCTGCAATTCTTCCTTTAAGGAAGCCAACTCTACTTTGATGCTATCATTTTCCTTTAATAGTTCAGTAATCCTGGAATTTTCTGTATCCTTGATTTTCTTCTCAATTTGAGAAAAAAACTGAGCAAGTGGCACATCCTCACTATTTTGTGTAACTGGTTCTGGTGTGGCAGATACACCCATGACTTGTTCCTTTGGAATAGTTGATTCTGGCCTGACTAGTTCTTGTGGAATAGTCTTTCTCTGGGTAGCTAGTTCTCGTGTAACAACTAAGTTTGGGATGGATGCTTCTTGTGGAACAATGTCATCCTGGGCATCTGGTTCTTGTGTAGAAGCCATGTTATTTGAGGGGATTGGTTCTTGTGTGGCAATCTCTTTAACAATGGAGGATAATGGACGAAGAATAGGTATTTCCTGTTCCATATCCTTCCATCCCACTATTGCTTCAGTAGACCTTGCTGACCGAGTTATCCTCCCTGAAAAGTAGAGACAAAACATGGTCTTTATTTTTCGTGGGCTTCGGAGAAGGAGGGTGTTCTTCAACAATCTCACAAGGAGAAGGAGGGCGCTCTTCAAAAACCATACAAGGAGGAAATTCTGGAATGTTGGGGTCTGGTATAATCTGTACTTCATCAGTCATCGAGTGATGCACAAAAACACAATAGGGTTTAACTGTTCTGGGTTGGCTATAACAACAGGCACAGGAATTGGTTGTTTGGGGTTGGCTATTATAGCAGGCACATGAGTTGGCACAAGCACTTCAGGTAATGGGTCATTAGGGATTACCATTCCTCTATGAATCAACAACCCTATGATTCTGTGATTGGAAAGACAATTCATGGGGTTCTTAGATTTCTTAACAAAGTGAGCCATATTATGCAAGCAATGAAGAAGGTAATAGGGAATGTTTATTAGCTTCTGATGTCTCAAATGTGACAATAGAACAAAATCAGAAAAATAAACAACTTGAGATCTCCCTTCGCATGTAATGTACCTTTTGACGAATTTTGATACCTTCCCCCATGGCTCTGGTAAGGAACTGAGATTTGCACCTTGGCCTTTCATCTGTTCTCGCTCATTGCCCATGAGAACACCCTTTTGTGCGTCAGGAAGATGTGCTTTCCTGTTAAATCATTTTTCTCTTGTGGTTGGAAACCCTGTCACAACGGATCTGCTCTCTTCTATCACTAGAATCCGCACTCTGTGCACCATTGAATAGCCGTCTGCGAGATTCTGATTGAGCTCTAAGACTTCTGCTTCATTAAACCCCTCCAGCTTCTTAAAATAAGAAATCTAGCCAGCCTGCAGAAATATTTGATAAACATTCGGGTGCAGCAACAATGCATCCGGATTTTTTGGTTCTTATCTCACGGGTGTTCCTCCCATGATGTTGTGTTTGTATTCGACAGTGAATTAGGAGGAGAAATCGACACCTAAACTAGAGACAGAGCAAGGTCGAACGTGCATTCGCATGAAGAGCACAGTGTCGCAGCGAAAATAAGTGTGGTTGAAAGGTGGAAGAGGTGAAATATAAAAAGGAATTTGTATGTTAGGTCAACGTGGATTTTTTGTTCCCCCCCCCAACTAATCTGATTGGCTCGCGGTTTAATGAATTTAGGACAACCGGCAGGTAGGCATCAAAGCATGCTTTCATATCTATATCAATTAGACACGTAAGATTAGTAGCGTACCTCATAAATTACCGCCCGAACTTATCTATCGGAGTAACTTCACTATCCAACCGCCATTTGATCTGCGTGGAATAGCTGTAATAATGAGATATGGCTCTGGATCGTGAGAAATACTGATATGACAAGTGGAGCATAAGTGGATTCCTTTATGTGGTTGAATAGTTGGAAAGCTGCGGATGTGGAGTTAAGTAATGATGAAGCGGATCTTGTTGGGACAAAGAGAGCATAAAGTATTTTTGAAAAATGGCAGAAATTTGGACAAAACAACAATGTTGTCGTATGTAGAAATGGCAGAAATGCTAAAGAAGGTGGGTGAAGCAGCGTAGAAAATAGCCAAAAGGAATAATAGCAGTAGGTGTATCAGCAGATATTTTGGCCGGAATGGTGGAATTAGTTGTAGCAGTATGTAAATTGGCCAATTTGTCGTAAAAGAGTGTAACAACATGCAAGGCAAAAGAGTCGAGAAAATGGTGTAACAGCATGGAAATCGGTCATGTGGTCGACATATGTTCATGTGGTTGGAAAATGGTGTAACGACACATGGTCATGTGGTCGGAAAATGGTGTAACGACACATGGTCATGTGGTCAAAAAACAATGTAACACCACATGGTGTAACAACATGGAATGTGGTCGGAAAACAGTGTAACGACACATGGTGTAACAACATTTAACCTCTCCGAACACAAAATCACTTAGTTTTTAGGAAGTTTTTCAAATTCTAGAAACTAATCCTTTGTCTTCTTCTGAAGTAATCTACCTTGTTGTTCTTCAATTTATCTTCACACAGGCAACTGCCTGATACCTTTCTAGGCTAAATTTATTAACGAAGCATAATTTTTTTGAAAAAGAGAATAGAAAAATTCAATTTCGCAGAGTTTATTTATATACAATGTTTTATTGAAAAAGAAAAAAATTCTAAGGGATAGAAGGGGAAGGAGCAATCTCCTTTTCCTTCAAAAATTGATAACCTGTATCGGCTATATATCTGGATGTAAATTATGTCTTGGAAAGTGGATGCTGATACAGGCATAAGAGATGACCATTTGCATGCAACTATATATTGGATCCATCATTAGTGATCAACCTGACTGTCCCATTGGGAAAAAAAGTGTCTACCTCGTAAGGTCCTAACCATCGTGTGTGCAACTTGCCCTGAAATTCTTTAAAGCGTGAATCATACAACAAGGCCCAATCTCCCTTTTTGAATAACTTCTCCTTGATAACTCGGTCATGCCACTTCGTTCTTTGCTGCCGAATCAGTATGGTTTGGTGAATAGCGTCCAAACATTTTTCATCCAACTCATTTAGCTATTGTAGTTTGGACTTTTGTGCCATAGTCAAGTCTAGATTGATTGCTGAGGCAATTCTTAGGGTCTTGATCTTGAATTCAATGGGAAAAACAAGACTCTTCCCATATATCAGTTCATAAGGAGAAAAACTAGTTGTGTTCCTCCAAGTTGTTCGATAAGCTCATAGAGATTCATGCAATCTGTCAGACCAATCTCTACGATGTTCCCTCACTGTCTTTGTAAGAACATATTCTATGACTTTGTTTGTACTTTCCACCTGTCCATTACCTTGGGGATGGTATGGAGAAGTTGTTTTATGCATAAAATGATATTTATTGAGGAGGGATTCAATCTTGTGTGATGTGAAAGGTGGTCCCCCATTAGTTACTAGTTCTCTGGGAACTCCAAACCTAACAAAGATATCCTCAAACAAAAATGCTAAGAAAATTTCCTCTAAGGCCCTTATGAGTGCTTTTTCCTCAACCCACTTGGTCATGTAATTTGTGCAAACCAATATATAGACTTTCTGATTAGAAGGTGGGTTAATAGGCCCTACAAAATCTAGGGCCCATCTCTCAAAAGGTTATAACACTACTTGAGGATGGAGAGGCATATCATCCCTATGATTTGGCTGACCCATGCATTGGCAACTGTCACAGGCTTGGACATATCTCTTTGCATCTTGAAATATCGTGGACCAAAAATAGCCCATCCTCAAAATTTTATGCCCAGTCCTTTTATCCGCAAAATGAACTCCACAGGGGCCATCGTGGCAAGCTTTAAGAAGATCATAAAATTCATCATCCCCCACACATATTCTGATTTCTTGATCCATTCCTACGTAGAAAACATATCCCCCTATCCAACTATACCGAGCACTCTTCTGAATAATCTTCCTTCTTTCTCGGGGAGATAGATGTGGAGGTACTTTCCCTGCAACCAAATAATTAGCAATGTTTTCATACCAAGGTGAGTGAGAAGATACTACAAACAAATGTTCATCTGGAAAGGAATCATTTACAGGTGAATCATCATCATTTATATGCAATCTTGAGAGAAAATCAGCAACCACATTTTCTTTTCCTGATCTATCTACTATAGTGATGTCAAATTCATGGAGCAATAACAACCATCTTGTTACTCGGGCATTAGTGATAGGTTTATTCATCAAATATTTAATTGTTGTATAATCAGTATGAATAAAAGTAGGATAACCATTGATATAATTCCTGAATTTATTGATCGCATAAGATACTGCCAAGAATTCTCTTTCAGTAACTCTATAATTTAACTCAGCAGGAGCCATGTTATTGCTGATATAGTAGATAATATAAGGATATTTTTCCTCCTGTTTCCCAAATACTACACCAATTGCAGTGTCTGAGGCATCTGAAGAAATGTGAAAAGGCAGAGCCCAATTGGGTCCTCTCAAAATGGGAGCTGTGGACAATTTCTGTTTCAGATCTGCAAAAGACAGTTCGCAATTGTTAGTCCAACGAAAGTCAACATCTTTTGTTAATAGAAAAAATAAGGGAGAGGCAAGTTTGGATTTTTTTTTAATGAATCTCTTGTAATATCCAGCATGCCCTAAAAAACTTCTTACCTCTTTTTGAGTTGATGGGGTTGGAATGTCCAAAATTACCTCGATTTTGGTTGGATCTACTTGAATTCCTTCATAAGAAATGAAGTGTCCCAGCACTACGCCTTCGCTCATCATCATATTACATTTTTCTATTCTTAGATAAAGATGAGACTGTATACATCTTTTAATCACTTTTTCCAAATTAGACAAAGCTTCATCGAAATCAGTACCATAAGGTGTAAAATCATCCATGAATATTTCCATACAGTCATTCACCATATCAGAGAAAATATCAATTACAACTCTTTGGAAAGTGGATGGTGCATTACACAAGCCAAATGGGAGAACGTTGTAGGAAAACGTACCCCAAGGGCTGGTAAAGGTGGTCTTATCTTGGTCCCGTGGAGCAATTTTTACCTGGTTATAGCCACTAAAGCCATCTAGGAAAGAGAATTTTTTTTTCCTAGATGGGTTGTCTAGAACCTGATCAATAAATGGCAAAGGGAAATGATCATTTTGCATGGACTTATTCAAGGCTCTATAGTCCACACACACTCTCCACATACCATTGTTTTTAGGTACGATAACCAATGGTGAAACCCACTCACTGTCTAATATAGGGTATATGAATCCAACATTTAGAAGTTTCTGTAGTTCTTCCTTAACGATCTCTTTAAGATTAGGGTTCATCCTCCTTTGGGGTTGGAAAATGGGTCAGCATTCTTCCTTGATGTATATATGGTGGGTTCATAGGTCAGAGGAAATTCCTTTCATATCCATGTAATCCCAGGCAAATTCTTCCTTATGGTCAAGTAATAACTTCATCAAACGACGAGTTTCAGCAGAAGATAAATCGGGATTGATGTTAAGGGTCTTTCCAGGTTCGATTTCTACATCGATTCTCTTAGAAATGACTTTAGGAAATAATTCAGTTGTTTCAGTAATGGTTGTTTCGGCATTTTTTGTTACAGCTGAATTAACTTGATTTACAGTAGTTTCAGAGAACAATTCTGGTCTTATTCCTTCCTGGGAATAGGGTCAAAGATTCTACTTAATCGGTGGTGCATTTTCTATGTAACAATAGAGGGGTCACTGATAAAGCTATTGATTATCTCATCTTTGAAACTCAGGGCTTGTCCTATGGTTAACACAGACAAAGAGATTTCATCCTCAATGCCCATCCAGATAGAATTTTTGGGTTCCACACTGGGCGTAGCATGAGGATAAAGGGTAAGTTTCTTGGTATCATAACCATCAGAGATTGTCATTAAACCAGATCTACAACCAATGAAAGCATCAGTTGTAGCTAAACAAGGCCTTCCTAGAATTAGAGGGTGGCCTCCTAGACGGGTTTTGGGTTGCAATACGACAAAATCGACAGGATACTCCCATGAATCAACTGAGATAACTAGATCATCGATTATTCCTTCTGGTCTGATAGTAGAATGATCAACTAATTCTAAAACAATAGGAGTAGGTCGGACTTGCGTTTTGAGTTGCAGCAATTGTGTAGTCTCTATTGGCATAATGCTAATTGCTACCCCTAAATCAACTAACACACGGGAAATAAATGTCTGTCCGATCTTGACAGTAACTGTAGGGTTTCCTGGGTTGCCATATTTAATAGGTGGGGTTTTTCCTAACATCAGTTCAAACAATTCTCCCACTATGTGTATTGTGAGGGGATCCCTAGGTTTCTTTCCATGCCTTTTGATACATAGGTCTCTCACAGTCTTTGCATAAATAGGGACATCCCTAATCACTTGCAACAGTGGAATGTTAACATGCAAATTCTGCAATTCTCCTAAGAGATTGAAGGATGCTAATTCCACAATTTTGGTAATTTCCAGTCTTTCAGGGAATGGGGGGTTTGCTAATCCTATGATAAGTTGGTCTATTTCTTCTATATCAACAGATCGTTTTTCCCCCGATTCCTTATCTGATTCTGAAGATGGAGCATGTTCAATTATTGGCTCGACTATTCTCCCTGATCTTAATTTTATCTCATCATAAGGCATAGGAGTAATAGACAGAGCTGGCAAATTGTGTATATCAATATTCTGAATGGCCTTATTATTTGGATTTGGGTTAGGTTGTGTTGTAACAAATATTGAAATTTTAGCTTTCGGTAACTTAGGATAATTTTTTTTATATAGTGTTTAACTGCCGAAAGTGTAGATGTGAGAAAATGACCATTTGTCTGTCACGCACATCACTGAATGTTCTCTACCTATCATCTTCAGTCAAATAACACCGAAATCAGCCCCAAATGCCACAGCAGTATAACAGTCACAAGCCAACTCATGAAAAATCCAAAGACAGGGTTCATGTGAGAATCAAAGAAATGTACCATATGTTCGAGCGTTGAGTCACAAGGAGAATGAATGGAAGCATTGGTAGTGGAACAACCGCATACACCGATCATTAAGCCACATGGAGAAAAATCTCGCGAGTCCGGGTTTTTTTCCATCGGGGATTTGGCCGACGTAGATATTTTAATAACTACAACCCTGATCCCCGAATTCACTAAAGTATTAAAGGATAAGCCAGGTCAAATAAAGATTAAGAAAGATTAACGTTAATAAATCTCATCACAATTTCACGATTCGGGATTTCTCGTGTCAAGTATTATCAAATTCGCAACACTTAAATCCATGAAAGGTTAAATATTAATCGTGATTAATTAAGAAATTAAAACAAATGATTATCGTCTAATTAATCCCATCGTGATTTCTCGATTCATGATTCCTTGCATGTCATAACTCTTGAGGACATGATACCTGAAACCCGAAGGCCCGAAAGAGTGCAATGTAAAAGCCAAAATCTATTTAGGGAATTTGGCCAACGTGGATATTTTAATAACCACTACCTTGTTTCCCCGAATCCCGAAAACCCGAAATCGGGACTCCAGTCATATGCAAAATTGCTTTAGAAAAACACAATTTTTGCAGCCGTGGAGAGGCCGTTTTTCACGTTCGAATAGTTGAACGACATCTACAAATCCTAATATGTCCAGTGGTGGCTTCATAATTTCATTTTGATCTTGGAAATATAGTCAAAATTCCCACGCAAGATGAGGTTCGTTTTCAGAAATGTGGCGTTTTTTACTATGCTGAGTCATCATTTTCAAATGAGGATTCTAAGTGACTGGAGTATCATTTTGAGAAACGGTTGGAGGATGTTTTGCCTAAAACATCAGAGATCATTATCCTCTTTCAGTTTTCCTACAGGTGTCACATATTGGGAGAATCGAATCCATCTCTGAGCCCTAATTTTCGGATTTCATATTTTTTTGTTTTGACACATGTTTGTTAAATGCATATTTGGGGAAAATGAAAAGGGGTCTCAGGGAAATGAGAGAGTTTTTTTCTTAGAATAAATAGATTCACAAAATCCTCTTTCATTTTATACACATCTATCACGATTCGAGATATACATAGCCATAACCACAACCCTAGTTTTCAACAGTTTGGCCCATTTTCTATGGCAGAAAGTTTCAAGAATAGGTTGTAACTGTTGTTATCTTTTAGATTAGAGAGGATTTCGAACTCAATAGATATATGAGGAAAATTTGTAAACACATAGAAGGGGGGAAAATACACACAGGAGTAGTACTCCCGGCCTGTAGCATTTGTTTTCCTGTTTAAATAAAAGAGTTCAGGGCCATTTTTAATCTACATCAGATATTCTTGTGATGTTGCTTGCAGAGTTTGTCCATTTTCTTAGTTTCAATATCTCTCCATCTATATTTTCTTCTCGATTTGTAACTGTTTTGTAATAGAATTCATCCTTTTCTAGATGCTCTGTCCCAACCATATCTTTCCACTGATTTATGCTTGGAATTCACTCATTGCTAAGTGCTCCTTGCATTTTGATATGTTTTCTCTCTATTCTGCTGCCATACTTTTATAAATCCTTCTCTCTATAATTAGCTTCTACCTCGCCTCTATTCCATGGATTTCCATTTCCGAAACACTCTTATTATTTGCTTGATCATTTGAATCAATTTCCAATGGACTACCTCCTGGTCCAACCCACCAACCCTAAAACCCAAAACTTTCTGTTACCCATAGATCTGCCCACTATTAAGCTTATTGAATATCCTATTGTGACATATTTTCGAGAGATCCCTCTCGGGTTGGAAGGGGCAGTTTCCAATCAAAAGTGGTTCGAGGTTATCTTGGAATTTACTTGCATGCAACCCAAGTCAATTCTGAGTGACCAAATTTATTTCATTTAAAATGTTCTAAGGCTTGGCTCTATTACAACCTAGAACCAACTCTTGCGACAACAGGTTGCACAGGCATCTGAGGTTGTAAGGGAGGATTGTTCTGTGGGGCATTGGGAGGTAACTCCAACTGTTACTGTTGGTACTGGGGTTGGAACTGTTGTTGATAATGATTTGGTTGGTGATGATTTTGATAAATAAGTTGTTTTTGAGGGCCTCTCCAATATGGGTTCCATTGCCCATGGTGATTTTTTTGTTGGGGCATAGGTAACCATGCATTAGGATCCTGATAAGGAGGTGGCATTTTATTTGGAGGGGGGGCATTCATATGCCTATATTGGAGATGGTTGTTCATATTATTCCAATAATTAAGTGTTGCAAGAGAGAATTGAGGGTTTGTACCTTGGCCTTGTGGCTGCCATTGTCTCCTCTGTGTTATTAGATAGGCAGCCTCCGCTTCCTCATTAGTAGCCTTCATTGATTCTTTTACACCTGGTAAGGAGGGACATTTGTTAATGGGATGATCTAATTCACAAATAAGACATAACTAGACACTATTCAGTGGGCACTCCCTTGGTGGATGTTTGTCTCTGCATTTTAGACAGAAAATGGATAATGCCCACTCTGATTCTACTGTTTTCTGTTTGATCTGCAAAGTATCTGTTTTGAAATCTTCTAACATATTACCTATTTCTGCTCTTGTTTCTCCTCCATTGGCTGATTTTTGTACCCTTGAAAAAGTAGCATCCCTGGTAGATGACTTATTCCTTGTGGATCCTCGAGAGGATCTCTTACAAATATTTACAATGTCTTCATAAGATTCCTTAGATATATCTCCCTTACCAAGAATATTCATCATATCTAAACAATCATCTCTAACTCCTTTCAGCAAAATAGTTTTCAAAATGTCCTTACTCACATCCAGATGCACAGACCTTTGTAGATTATACTGGAGTCGCTCCACAAAATCTTCAAGGGTCTCGTCCTCCTTCTGAGTCATCTTGAACAGTTCCTCTCTTTTTTCCCTCGTTCAGCAGTAGTCTTGGTATTTGTTCAGAAAAAGCTGCCTCATTTGTCCCAATGTTGAAATATTCTCTCCTCCAAGGCTCATGAACCATCTTAACACGTTACCCTTTAATGTAGTCGGAAACAATTTAGGATTCTGCGCAGTAGTAGTGTAGTCATAGGTTCTACACAAAATATCAAATTCAAACAAAAACTCATCTGGATCCTCAATAGATAATCCATGGAAATTTGGCAGGGCTGAGAGAGGTATGTTCTTCATAGGAGCCATCCCCCGTGTGGGAATATTAGAAATAGGAAACACTAGGGTAGAGATAGTATTGCCATCATTTCCCTGATTTTCATTGTTTATCAGTTCCTCATGGTGGAGTTCCTCTTCGTTATCTCCTTGATTATCCATATGTGCTCTTTCTCTCCACTCAATTCGGAAAGCGTCCCACTCCTCTTTGGTGAGAATCTGCCCGTTAATCTGGTAAACAACGTCCTCTGGCCTCTACCTGTTCCAAGCTACACTTTATTGATCTTCAATATTCTCCAATGTTGCGTGTTGATTTTTTGGTGACAATTCTTCAGCTTCAACCCCTATTGAAAATGATGTTTCTAAATGGGGCAGTCCTGATGACTAAGGAATATGTCTTCTTAGAGGATTTGAAGGGCGAAAGATAGATCCTGAAGAAGAATCTGCTCTGGCTATAATCTCATCAACAAAGGTTGTCCTTCCCAGTGCAGGGTTCCTTCCTCCACGTCCTCTAGTACTTGTAGGGTTAGTATTTTTGGGGATACGTCCTCTTGTTCCTCGATTCATGTAGACTAATCATTCCTAAGAAAAGAAAACTAATGTGCTTACAAGAATATCTAATTATCTTTCCCGGCAACGGCGCCAAAATGTTGGGCACTTTAATTGTCTAAATAAATAGATAATTAAGGTGTTCAATATAAATTGTCAAACCCATGGAAGTTTTGTTATTGCAAGATAATTGTGCACAGTCTACACTAGATTGATGAAAGCAAACATTAATCAAGTTGCAGTATTGAAAGAAATAGAGTTTTGGAAAACTGAACACTAGCACAAGTTGCTGGCATGGCTGGAGTTCTAATCTACTGTTGCAGGATTGGAATCACACTTGCATAATTGAAATCTAGATTGATGAGTGTATAAGAATCCTGGATTATCTATTTTATTCTTGCATAAGGGAATTATGTGCTAATTGCAGAAAAGAAATATATTTTAATTGCAGGAAGTAAATTCACACTTCTAATTACTTTTTGTTGAAAGCAAAGTTTTATCTAATACAAAAAGACAATTCTCCAACAGTATACAACACTTGACTTCTGATTCTCATGAGACACACTGATGCGCATTTGACAGGAAGGGCCCGAACTGTAACAACAATTGTATTCTAAGAATGCTAAACAGGTTATTCACACAAATCAAAGTAGCTAATCTAAACTCAAAACAAAGGGGAGTCTATGAGGAAGGTGGGCCCTTTCTTTCTCACTGAATCCACTCAAAAAGATTACAGTAGGTTGGAGAAACTCAAGTCGCTTTCTTTATTAAAATCACCAAAAATGTTCAATTACAAGTTGCTTCACTTTACTTCACAATTCCACAGCTAATCTTCGGTATCAATGATTACAAAAGATCTACTATTTAAAGATAGAGTCATTTAGTTCAAAACAAACTCAGATCAGCCTTGAGAATCCCAGATTCTCAAGTTGCTCGTAAGATACAAGAGATCTGTCATATTCACCAAATCTGGAGAAAGAATCAATGTGAGCCAAAACGTGTAACAACAGAGGATCGTTCTTCAGGATTTGACTTTTAGGATCGGTGGCCATCTATTGCAGTGAGTGTTAAAACTTTTAGGATTGGTGCGCATCTGTTGCAGTCGGTGTAACAACTTCCAGGATCAGTGGGCGTCTGTTGCAGCAAGTGTGACAACTTCCAGGAAAGGTGTGTAGTTGTTGTAGTCGTGTAACAACATGCAAGATTAGCGCACAATTGTAACAATTGTTGTAACAACAACGATATTTCTTCAAGTCTTGGTTGTTCTACACATTTTGATCATTAGTTGCACATTTATGGGTAAAATATGAGAAATACTACCAATCAAACGTGTTAAGTAAATAAGAATATCAAAGCAAGATTAATGACTCATACCTTGGGAAAAAGGGTCTTGGCAGCATTAAAGTAGGCATTTAGCATAGAAATGATAAGGTTGAAAGGGTAAAAGATATAGTGAAAAAGGGACATTTCTGGGTCCTAACACTTCCTTCAAATTTTCCCTCCATCTAGATAGACGAGTACCTATTTTTTAATTTAATGAGCTCAAGGAGGGTAACACATGCTCGATATAACTCACCTTCGGTAAGTCCCTCTTACTTTGTTTAACAAACTAGAAGAAGTAAGGGTTCGGTCCCATATGGGCCCTTCAATGTATGATTTTTTAACGAGTCCAGAGAAGGTAAACTCGGTGATTTTTCATGTTTCGAGAATCTAAAAAGAACTTAAAGACGACACTAGGGTTGTCCTTTTACATAATGTTAGTCTCGCGAGGCCGAAAAAGAGATAAATTATCACTCGAAAGATGCCCTTTAAAACCTTTTAATGAGTGGGAAAGGAAGCAAGATCACTTGACAATCTTTTCATGTTTAGAGAGTCTGAAAAGATATCAAAGACGACTCCAGGGGGTTCCTTTTTCGTGTATCCACGCGAGTCCGAAAGAGAGATAAAATTTTACTTGGTTGTGTTCTCATGTTTTTTCGAGCGTGAGAAGGAACTAAGACCATGCTCGTTATTGGTTTCATTTTTACACAAGCTTGAAACAAAATTAAACTATGCTTGTAAAATCCCAATTTAAATTCAAAAGGTAGGGATACCCATGGATGGTTGGTACTCTTCCCATAGCTTGAAAAGATAGTGTCTTAACTCTAGAATGATAATCAAAGGCTGGAGAAATGCCCCCCCAAGCTTCAATTCATTCACCGGCTTTGAGGTTGTCACCAATTTCTGTACTAGATGGAGAAAAAGGATACAGGTGGATGAAATGAAGGTTCAAATATGAGACCTAACGAAATCCTTGACTTGACATCTATGAGATCAAGCGAAAGACTCAACTTGACGGGAGAGGTGACTATTTCATTTTTTAACGAGCTTGACACAGGAAAAGAACTATTCTCAAGGTTCCGGGTTTAGTCCCCAGATTTCTGTTACATTTTTTAACGAGCTTGCTACAGAGAGGAAAACTATGCTCGTGGATTCTATTTCATTTTTTAATGAGCTTGTGACAGAGAACCAAAACTATGCTTGTATCTTTTGTTTCATTTTTTAACGAGCTTGCCACGAAGAAGCGAAACTATGCTCGTTGCCTCTATTTCATTTTTTAATGAGCTTACGACAGAGAGGAAAAATATGCTCATAGCTTCTGTTTCATTTTTTAACGAGCTTTCCACAGAGGAGCGAAACCATGTTTGTGACCTATGTTTCATTTTTTAACGAGCTTGCCACAGAGGAGATAAAATATGCTCGTGATCTTTGTTTCATTTTTTAACGAGCTTGCCACAGAGAAGAAAAACCATGCTCATGAATTCACTTGATCATGTCTCCCAAGAGGACAATTCTCTGGAAGGAATACATTTCAAGGGACAAACGTCAATCATGGCTTCCAAGAGATATTCACTGGATGGAAGAAAATAACTTTGGAAGGAATACATGTCGACAACCTCGATAAGGGTAGGGATATATGGCTCTAAAATCCCTATCGAAGAGATGACCATGTCAACTACTGGATCTAAGTCAGGAGAGACTAAGCTCACAATGACAGGCTCATCTTCATCGACAGTTGAAGGCATGGGAGATAACGCCACATAATTGACCTGTGGCAGGGCGATACCGGCTTCATATAATAACTATTTAGGGAGGTCATTGGGTTGGTAATCAAGTCAGGACCAATGCATGAAAGTTGATCAATAGACACAATTCTTCCATCGTGAGGGAAAGATATCACACGAAAAAAAGTGGACACAATAGCTTTCATGGAATAGACATAATTTCGCCCAAGGAGTAAATCGAAATCCAAGGGGTCCTAGACTACCATAACATCAATGAAGACAATTTTCCCTCCCAAAGTTACAGGAAACTGAGGAAGGACTCCTAAAGGGTCACTGGTTCTTCTGTTAAAATCTAATATATTATGTGTAACTAGTACAAGCTAAGGATAATCGAAAGCATGCCAAGCAATAGAGGATAAAATAGTAATGGTTGCACCTTCATCTATCAGTGTCTGAGGAACGACCTGACCACAAACCTGTATTGTAATCTTGAAAGGAATGTGAGAGGGAAGACGAGGTCCATTTAGCGCACCCTAATAAAAAAGGATGGTCTCATTACTTGGAGGGGGTTTTGCGGGAGAAGGAGGAATTCCCCCCAACACGGTAGATTCTATATCAACGAGAAAAACATGGGCAGTATCGGGTTTACTCTCTATAGGGAGAGTAGGATCGACCGATGATGGTATCACATCGACCACTCAGGTTTTATTCTCCAAGGGGAGAATGGGATCGACATATGGTGTAACTGGAGCGACCACTTGGACACTCTTTGGAGGAGGAGTGGGATTGACCGATGATGTAACCAGAGAAACCACTTTGGCCCTCTTCAGAGCAGGAGGGATATTGATCGATGATGTAACTGGAGCAACCACTTTGGAACTTCTCAAGGGAGGAGTGGGATCGAACGATGATATAACCGGATCGACCACTTTGGAACTCTTCGGATGAAGGGTCGGACTAACCAATAAAGGGATTGGATCAGTCACTTGGGTTTCACTTTTCAGATGAAAAGTGGGGTTGATCGATGACGGAACTGGATCAACTACTTTGGTTAGTGGTTCAACTGAGGATGAAACTATATTGACCACCTGATCAATCGGACTAACCAGGGATGGAACTGGATTGACCAGTCCATCAACTAACGATGGGTTGGGGGAAATCTTATGATAACCAGTTGGAAGTTGAAGCTTTTCAAAAAGAGAAGAAGCTTCATCCATACGAGGACAAAAGTAAGAGTAATGATCACCTTTGCATAACATGCAAGGAAACTTGGCAGTTGTCTTCTTCTTACCAACCGTAACGTCACTAGTTGACAGGGCGTCACCAGCATGTCCAACAGGGGACGATGACGTGGAAGACCACATTTCTAAGACTTTGGGAATACCAGGGAAATCCCTCATAAAGTGGTCACCCTTACAAAGATTGCAAGGGAATTTGGGTTTCAGATTCTTTATTTTAGTCGTATCGACCTCATCAACGCTCCAAGTACTATTAACAGTAATTGGTTGCATGGATCCAACATCTGATGTAGTTGGAGGCTTGGTCCCTTTCTGGTTCTTCTTCTTTTTCTCTTTTCGTTTCTTCTTCTTCTTATCAACCTGGCTACTCGCTTTATAGCTTTCACTAGGAGAAGAAGGATAAAGGGAAGAAGACCCGACAAATGAAGAAGGAGAAAGGGAAGGATACCTAATGGATGAAGAAGGAGAAAGGTCGACATGAGGTTGATGTGTGGGTGGTGTGCTTACATCTGAAGCACTTGCTGCATTCGAGATTACCTGAGTGGAAAACAACCATACTGGTAACCCAATTGTGAGATCTAGAAGGCTCAAAGTAGCAATGTAAGGAGGACCAATGTTTCTATAAGAAGGAAAAACAAAAGGTTCCCCCAGAGCAGGGGTTGATCCATTGGTAGTTTCGGGAACTCACGTCATTAAACAAATATCCAACCTAGAGTCTGCTAGGGAAAATAAACAACACACGCTAAAAATCTAGGAAGAAATCAAACAAACAAAACCTCCTCACAATGAATGCACTAGTTGGTGATGAAATCCAACATCGCGGGAACAATGTAAGAGGGGGATGAGATAGAGAAGGTGGAAAAGTTATGTTGATGACCTGCTTAACAGACTTACACCCTAGTGCAAGCTCCCACACATAATCGTGGGTATACCCTCCAAGGAGCCCGAGTGAGTTTGGCCAACGTCGATTCCAGGTACTGTGAAGACTTTCCCTTCCACAGTCACCTTGTGTAAAGGCCCTAAAGAGATAGGCTACTAAGGTTACCAACTACAACAATGATGCCTGGGGAAACAGTCGATAGTCCGATCCACATATAAAGGCAGGGTATCTAGCCCAAAATCAACTCGAGAGGCTCCCACACATAATTGTGGGTATACCCTCAAGTGACCCCCAATAATACGTGCAATCTCTACACTAAGACCAACAAAGTAGGGTGAGTAACTCTGTTGGCCCTAATGCGACCTCGTGATTGACCATTGTGTTAGAAGGACTTCTCAGGACAAAATGTAGCAAGTGGATTTCACCACTCCCTAACTCAAGATTCTATGTTTGTTTACAACTTTGGAAAGTTATCTTTCACACCTATTCCAAAGCCCTACACCCTAAGCTAATGTAGGTTTACTACCAGAAAATGTAAAAATTTCTATTAAATTTTAGTTTAGCACTTGATTTTGAAGGTTGTTGTTTACTCGAGAGGAAAATGGCATGGACTAAATGATGTTTTGATCGACTCTAAACAATGCAAAGAAATGAGAATGCAAATATTTCACTTTGATGAAATCTATATTACAAGAAGGAGAAAACGTTTATCATTCCCAGATGCGCAATGTCTTGAAATGCCAAAAACCATACAATTTTGCTACTTCAAATGCAAGCTAGTTTCACTACCCAAAAGAAAGAATGAAACTATTTTCCTTGTTTGATTCTAATGTATAAAGAAAGTAAATACAAATCCTTTTATGCTCCACAACTTTCAATAAGAATAAAGAGTCATACGCATATGAAAAAGACACAAAGCGACAAAGGTTTCAAACAAAGCATGCACTCAAAGCAATGAAAACTGAAAGAAAACAAGTAGAAACTTGTTCTAACAAGAAATCAATAAAGGATTCAAAAACTGAAAAACATTCGATGAGTACAAGAAAATGCAGAGAAGAATCCAAGAAAAGACAGGGAGAAAGAGAAAATACCCAAATTGTCCCAAAAAAACAAGCAGCTAGAAAGGGCAATTTCACATTCTTGAAAAAGTTTCAAGCTCCAATCAAGACAATAAGGGGTAATAAGCATCAAATCTCAAACAAGAGGAATTGCTTGGAAAAAATGACCAAATTGAACAGTTCATAGATCTGTGAATATCCTTACAATAACTTTCATACAATCAGATAAATGAGAAAGCAACAAATCGACTCCAAATCTCAAAGAAGAAGAGCGACTCAAAGAAAGGAAGAGAGATGTCAAAATTAAAAAAAAACATCATAAAATCTTAGAAATCAAATGGTTGGAGGCTAAACCAAAGACACATTGGGATAGTAACAGTCTCGAGCAGATAAATCAACAAAAACTACACTCAGAGATGGATTCCCAAAAGGTTTTTCAGCAGAAAAATACCAGCGCTCTGGTGTCAAGGGCACCAGAGCGTTGCAACGCTCTGTGGGAGCCTGCAAGGCAGATCTAGCACTTTAGATGTAAAGACAGGGGAGCACTAGCCTTTGAGAAAAAGAGAAACTTTCCCAGAAATTAAAAAAACTCAAGAAAACTATGAAATTCAGTGTGTATGGGATGAATCCAAAAACCAACAACACATCTAAAAACCAGAAACATACAGTGAATAGGATCTAAAGGTGAGGAAAGGCCAAAAACAATACCAAAGAAGGAAACCAAAACTGAAATATTTGTTTCCCTAGTGGAGTCGCTAATTTATGTTACATGAAAATCCCCCTATGGACAGGTGAACTCCCTCTTGGATCCTAGACCCCTATAACCAAGACAAAAAGGTGCTAATGTTGGACATTGACATTCCTTCTAATGAACATAAAATAGTCAAGGAAGAAGAAGAAAGGAGTATAAATACCTTTAATGAAGTTTGTCCTTGTTCAATCCAGGCTGATCTTGATCTCCAAGCTCCTCAGAAGGTCCTGCAATCCAATGAACAACAACGAAAAAACATGCTTCCTATTCTACCATGATTAGCTTCGAAATAGATCTATCAAAAGGAACAAGTTTATGAAACATACACAAACTTGAAGTAAACAGGCCAAACACATATATATTAGTGAAAACAAAGAAAAGTGCTTACAATTGTAGATGCATATGCAACAACCTCACCAAGCTCTCTTTGTCCAAACCCTTTCTCAAAAGTTCCACGATCAAAATGACTACACTTTCACTGATTATTCTCCCTTATGAGATCATAAGTTTGATGCCTTCAATGTCTCTCCCTTTCACCATGAGGAGGCCTCCTTATATAGTCTTTGAGAGGCCCAACCACCTTAGAGATTCTTGGGATAGGTTGAGGATATTTCTCCATCAGTTGTGGATCCTCCCTAAGATCCAGCCTTGATCTCAAATTTGAATCAAACTGACTTCAGAGATAAGCGGGATCTTCCCCTGATTTCATCAACAACACAATGCTCCCCTAGAATGGTGCACAGAGCGTTGCAACACTCCCCCAAAGGAAGGCAAGGAGCGCTAGCGCTCCCTACTAGTGGGTAGGGGATTACTTCCCTTCAAAAATGATTTTCAAGTGGTCTTTCTCAAGGAAAAATCTTTGTACTCTTCGTCAAATGACATATATTTCTTTTAACCAGTCTCTGAGGATGTCTCAAGTGTTCCTCTGATATCGTTCGAGATAGGACATAGGCAAGATGACAGTATGATATTTGTGTCATTTTTGATGTTTGCGACATTTGTGGCCAAAGTGAAACACTTGTGACACTTGTAATGACGACAGTAGGTCATCATTGAAGTGAGTAATTTTGATGTGTAACACCAACTCTCCATCTTGCCCAATCATTCTTAAATTCCATTGTTAAGTAGTGCATGACCAACTCTAATGAAGGTTTTGTTGGCATAAAAAATCATTATTGTTTCTTTGCTTGATCATCTGAATTGTGTGGAACTTAATGATGTCACATCCAACCGACTTCTACAATTCCCAATCACCATTTAGCAACAATCTTATGATGCACTATGGGACCATTTTTATCCACCACATTATCTCCAAAATTTAATGATAGGTTGGCTCCAACTTCATCAAGTACGGGAGAAAATGGTCTAGCAGTTCAACGAACAATGCACCAAATTGTAGGTCATATCACTCTCTCCAAAGATGAATAGGTACTCATCCTTAAATTCATTTCTATATTGTTTCCGCACCTTCAAGATGAACTTGATATATTTTATACCAATGCCTTGCCTCAAGCCTTCCATTGAGCTTTAGTAGCCAAGAAGAAGCTTGTCCCAAATGCCTCATTGCGTCGACATCTCTCCACTCTCATTGGTCCCTAGACAACAATGTGCATAGTCCCCCTAGTCTCCCTCACCCTCCTATCCCAACAAACATTGTAGTTATTGTAGAACCACCACACATTCATTTGAACATTATCTTGTTTTCCAGGCCAACACTCTACACAACATTAGTTATTGAATACCAGGATACTCAATGTTTTGAACTATGCATTCCAACCTGGTGATCTCTATTGAGAACCCCATGACAGTGGACCCTAGCTTGATTATTATGTCTTGAACCAATACATTAGTATCCCATGATTATATTTTCACTCACAACTACCAACTCAATGATCAATTATCTCTCTTAATTATCAACACTAGTAGCTAGAATAATTTGGTCTCTTCCACGTTAGTGGTTTCCTTGCAATTTCCCACTACTGATCACCCCCAACGTTATCATCTCGGTTGGGTGAAGGATGCATCAACCCTCTTGCTAATTTCTCAACATCGCGCCATCATATTTGCCATTGGATGTCATGCCATTGGATTGTTTTGATCTCCTTCTTGAATGCCTATACCACTTTCATCATGGTTGTAATAAACATAAAATATAAATATGATAATAATAATAGTAAATAACACTAATTAAGCTAATGAAAGGTCAAAGGGTACACACCCATTCACCTCGTGACCGGTCAATGCATATAAGTATACTGACATGAGATTCATGATAAAAAATAATATGTTCATTCCATCTAATATTAGAGCCAAATTCTTAGCCAATTTCCTAGATTAAATCCATACTCAACTAATAAAATTAAAGAGTTGGTACACAACCTTAAATCATGTTTGTCCATACAAGTTTGCATCACCCAGTCCGTACAATTACTTGCTCCATACAACAACATTGTTTCTTATCACAATTCAATTCTTTCATACAAATTGTTGTACAAACCACTCTTTAGTACAATTTCTTCCAGTCACTCTTCTGTACAACCACTCAACCAATATAACTCGTACACAATGTATTGCAGTACTCATCCCTATAAAGTACAACCACCATAATACCATCCCTAATGCCTACACATTTCTGTACAAGCATCCTTTCCATATGTTTATCATTTCCATATCAACTACCAATGCGAGTCACATATAGTCCATGATACCATCGTCTCCATACTCTATCCATTGTCATTGCTGCCAATTCCCTTGTCATCTCCATCTGTACACCTACATTTATCAAATGTGATATTTTTTCTTGCAAATTCTAAAATTTCATAGTCGTACGCCCCTTTCCTTAAGTCATACCCTTAAATTTTTTAAAACCTTGCAATTTTATATAGTAAGGTTAGCTTGGGTTATAAAGTCAAGTGATTTAAAAAAACAAATTAAAAACTTTAATTTTTTATATGAAAACCTAAAATAATTAAATTAAAACTTTATATACATTATATATAAAATAAAATTACATTAAACTGGGCCCTGCAAGTGCAATGACAAATCACCCAGTGATGTTAATCATTATGAAGTTGAATCCAATAATATGCCACAAATTATGGATAGGACTATGAAGTTTCAAAAAGAATTAAGGAAAAAAATCAACAAATTAATAAAATAAGGACATAATTGACAACTTAATCAAAGATTCCAAAAGGAGATGGCAAGGCTCAATAAGAGGTATCGACAAAAAGCAAAAAGCATCGAGGATAACTAATGAACATAGAGAAGGGATTGATAGGCAATCTAAAAGATAGGATGACTGGAGAATTCTTCTGGATAAGACTATGTTTGTAGTTTTGAAACGTCCAACGTTTCGAGTGGACACTTCACCCATCATCAGGGACACAAACAACTCGTATGTTGGCAACGAGTGCCAAGATGTGAATAAATAGAGAGGAGGGGAGGTAAGCGACAAACTATGGAAAATTACATTATCGGAAGATAGGATGAGTCAGTGATTGTAATACCCTAGTTTTAAGTCCGCATATTAAATAATGTATTTTGTTAATTTATGAAAGGTCAGAGTGCTGAAACAATTAAAAGAGGTCAGTGTGCCTAGGAGATATAATTTTTTTTTATCATTATTAATAATAAAATACATCGTTGGATGCTAGACGGACAAGGACTAGAGTTATAGGGGGCTATGATTCCACAAGAGAGGGGGCTTAAGGGGATATGTTTTTTTATTATATTTTATTTACCCATAATTGTTTTAATTGAGATAAGTGGTTACATGAGCTTGTTCAGGAAGGCCATGTGGTTCTTGATTTCCAAGTAAATATATAAGCCCATCTTTGGGATGTTTGGTGTTTCACTCATGGTTCATTATTCATTGTTCATTGTTCATTGTTCACACCTTTTATTTTGTTCTCTCTCTCAATTCACTCTTTCACCCACTCCTCATTCGCCATTCATTTTGATCTTGGCTTGGAAAATAAAAACCAATTGTTGGAGAGGAGACATTGTTTTTTTTGCTGTAATGAATTTTGATGTATTCCAGCCATGAATTAATGTTTGGATGTCTGAGATGCATTGACATGTGTTAATTTTTTCTCACAACTGTGAATCCTGAGAGTCCCAACATGGATATTCTTGACCAGATGCGTTGGAGCCCTGGAAGGAGGTGGACAACCTGAGGGACTGCGTGGCAGAAAAGGTGATCCAAATTATTTTTGGAACAAAATGAAAGCAGAGATATTACAATGAAATACACATAAATATTGCCAGAAAAAAAGAAATACAACAATACATGATTTCTATTAATGAAATAAATGTACAAACTCTATAAAAATATAGAGTGCAAGACTTACTAGAATGGTGGCAGCTTTATCTCTGAGAAGAGATGTGATGGCTATGCTCATTCAAAATAAGATGATTACAATGAGGCTCTGAAGGCCTTTTTACAATAATCATGAATGCCAAAACCCTGGACATCCAAAAACCTAACCCTAGGAGATGAAGCGCCAAAAGTCATGTGGGCCCCGTTGGGGTAAGTTAGTACATCAACTTACCGGGGTCATAACTTTTGCATACAATATATGTTTTAGGCGTGTGATAGCCCATTGGAAAGGTATTTTCGAGAAATACACATTATGCCATCAAATTGTGATTACATCAAAAAATATTCTATGCCAATCCCAAAAAATGTTGCTTAGGGCCTCAAAATGGCCCCAAAAGTACATAAAGATGTACTAAGATGAAAATTGCCAAAATAGGCTAGTTGGACTAGATGGGCGGCCACCAATATCCACCTGGATGTTGTGTAGGGATTCAAGACAGCCTCAAAAGTGAAGAACCAATAATTACCAAGAAGTGTCCCCATTACAGAGAAACGTGCTGCACTGAAAACTGTCAAGATGACTCAGTTGGAATTTGGAACAGGTGGGTGGCCACCAATATACACCTGGATCAATCCTTCCCCCTTAGGAAGCAATGGTATCCATTGCGTTGAGTGCCTGGGGAAGAGGGGAAAGCATTTGTTGAATCTGAATTTTGGTGAGTTGCGTTCCTTGTTGGAGAAGTTGCACTGCTTGGTCTATGGAAGGTTGCCACAAACCTGTTGGTGGTGGGGTTGAATATGTTCCACCAACCTGTTGTCTCTGGGCTTGATGAGGAGTTGTGTAGGCACCATCGTAGGTGAAGAAACAATATCTTCTTTCTCTTATGTAATATGTTTTTTATGGATAGAAGGTGTTGAGGCTGCAGTGGTTGCAGTGGCCTTCTGTGCATCCTTTGAATAGATTGTGAAGAGGCTAAATTTTGTAGTATGAGAGATTACCTTGCGACATTTTTTTGGTGGAACAATAGGCGAAACTACGTCTGGTGTATTGTAGATTTGACCCCCCAGAGTAATAATGACACTATGGGGTCAAGACTCATAAACAACATGATGTTTCCACATATATGGTTGGCCCAATACAACATCACAGACATCAAGAGGAGCAACATCAAATACTCCCTTATCCTTGAAGTGATGGATGTCCTAGGATAGGTGACATTGTTGGCTGACACAAAGGTCTCGTCCCTGGAGAAGCCACCGGATGTTGTATGGATGCGAGTGTGGTGTTGTCAACAACCCCAAATATTTCACGAACTCAGCTAAGATGAGGTTCTTCTGGATTCCTCTATCAGCAATGAGATGCAACGGGGTCCCCTTCACCCACATCTATGAATAGAAGAGGCACTCCCCCTCTTTAGGATCTGTTGGTTGAATTGTTGCGGTCGTGACAATAGAAGTGGGGTCTGCGTCGATGATCTGTCCTTTTTCATTATTTTCTAGATCAGATTCTGAATCGGGGTTTGGCTCCTTGTCTTTGATATCGACTACCAATTATTGTTTTGAGCGACATTCATTGATGTTGTTCCAGGGGATTTTGTGGAAGTCACACTTCCCAATGTCATTCTTCCTATTTCCCTTACCCTTATTTTCATGTGTCTTGGATTGGTTGTCAGGAGGTTGTTGGTTAGGGTCGTATTTATTATGCTTTGGTTGTTGTGGATTTGCAGACCTGAACTCCGGTTTGTTCTGGTCTTCAAATTTCTGCTCGATTTTGACAACATATCGATAGGCAACTCTCAGTGATGAGATGTTTAGGAAATCCATTTCAGTTTGGATGTACCTATGCAGAGACCCATGGTATTTCAAAACCAGATGTCACTCAAAGTCTTTGATACCCAACTTGGTACACAAGGTATGGAAATTATTTGTGAACTCTGGCACTGTTTGGCCCTTCTCTTGTTGCAGTGTGGTCCATCTCATGTATTGGTCTTCATAGTTATCAACATGGTAATATTGTTCCTTGATCATAGTGAAAAAAGATCCCAAGTGGGTTGGGCCCCATATATTCCAGATTCCTCTGTGGAACTTTTCTCCCAGTAAGTTTCCCACCAATGTTTGACATGGGGGAGATCCTTGAGGAGTGAGAAGGTGATCGTTTCTCTGTTGGAAAAATTGTGAACAAAGAAATAACCTTCTAGTAGATTTAACCATTTTTCTAGGGCATTTGCATCTATCTGACCTTCAAATACGGGAATATAAAATTTAAATTGTGCCTTGAAGAGAGACGTTACTCCAAAGTGGTCGTTTGATGAAGATGCACCTGTTGCTATCGGAAGGCGTTGAAGGATGTGGGAAAAATTCTCCATCATTTCATCCCTTTGTCGCGCGAGAGCTTGCTCAAGCAACAGGTTAATAGAATATTTTGCTTCATCATTTTTCTTTTATTTGTCCATGGAGGGTTTCTTGGGCATGTGAGAGAGATTTTCCTCAAGAGAGACAAGCTTGAGACCCAACTTGCTATACTCAGACCTCGTTGGGGACATGCACTGAAAACCGATCAAGAGCAACCTACTTTGATACCACTGATCTGGATTATTTTTGGAACGAAATGAAAGCAGAGATATTACAATGAAATACACATAAATACTTCCAGAAACAAAGAAATACAACAATACATGATTTCTAATAATGAAATAAATGTATAAAGACTGTAAAAATACAAAGTGCAAGACTCGCTAGAATGGTGGAAAATTTATCTCTAAGAAGAGATGTGATGGCTACACTCATTCACAAGAAGATGATTACAATGAGGATCTGAAGGCCATTTTACAATAAACATGAATTCCACAACTCTAGACATCCAAAAACCTAACCCTAGGAGATGAAGCGTCAAAAGTCATGTGGGCCCCGTTGGGGTAAGTTAGTACATCAACTTTATGGGGTCGTAACTTTTGCGTACGATCTCCGTTTTAGGCGTGTGATAGCCCATTGGAAAGGTATTTTAGATAACTACACATTATTTCGTTAAAATTTGACTTTGTCAATAGTTTGACTGTGGCAAGCCCAAACAATGTTGTTTAGGGCCTCAAAATGACCCCGAAAGTACAAAAAGATGTACTTGAGATGAAAAATGCCAAAATAGGCCAATTGGACTAGATGGGCGGCCACCAATACCCACCTGGATGATGTGTAGGGATTGAAGACAACCTCAGAAATGCATAACCCATAATTACAAAGAAGTGTCCCCATTACAAAGAAACGTGTTGAACTGAAAACTGTCAAGATGACTCAGTTGGAATTTGGAACAGGTGGGTGGCCACCAATATCCACCTGGATCAGAAAGGAATCCATTCTCTTGGGTTGTGTAGGTTATATAGGGGATATTTGGTGTACTTTGGATTGTTGTGTGTGTTGAGAAGCCTATGAGAGATTGAGTATTGACTCGTTTGGGAAGTTCAGTGACACCCTAGCACCGTCCTTGTGGATTCATAGCCTTGGCTCAGGGGTGACATTGTTGTTGAGACATGGAACATCAATGTATATGGTTGAGTGGAATTTCCTTGGTCTGCATCCAGTTGGTGATTCATTTTGTTAAATATAAGTGCTCTTTGACATGGTTTCATTTACCTGTATATTTATTTCCACTGTGTATTAATGATTATCTTTGAGATTCATGTTTATAATGTGCATGCTTGCTGGTTATTGTCGTGTATGGAATTATATTGATTTATTTTATGTTGTAGCATGAATCTTGATCTCTACATGTGAATATTTAATGCCTCTTTGTTAATTAAAAATTTATCAAAATTTGAATATCAGAGCTTCTGGTTCAACACTGGACTGGTATGGACCAAAAATTTTGCGAATTTGTTAAATTCATTGTTTCATATTTGTCTGTTACGAATTTTGGGGGGAAACAGAGAAGAACAGAAGTGAAACCCCCAAATCATGGGAATATTTCTAGTTTCAGTGTTCAGATTAGTGGAAGAAGTGATTTATGGCATCGATCTGCAGTTGCAGAGTCAAATTCGGCCTTGGAATCTAAATTCTTGCATGTTTCATGGTGACTGTGTAGTTTCGTAGATCGACCGTGAGGATCCACAGTCAAGATTTAATCATAGAGGTCCGAGAAAGGCATTCCCGACAGGCCTTCCAGAAGGAAGTGCAGGAAGGACTTCAGAGTTGGGTGTGAGGTTCATTCTGAAGGAAGGAGCCCAATGTCAGGAGCCCAAAACAACAAGAGTTGTTAGATCATTCAGATCCTTTCTCTGGCGTAGATCTCTTAGAAGGATGGATTCGAAAGGTCTAAATTCAGAGCCCATATGATGAGGAAAAATAAATTTGAGCTAGTAAGTTACACCATCTGCTTTGGTTGGATGAAGTCTCTCAAGACAAAAGAGCTTAGCTACAATCCTAGTGGCACTAACTAAAAACTAGGGATATGAACACTAAGGCCTTCTTTAAATCCTTAGCCAAAAAGGAGGTCATCAAGAACATATATGCCTTAAAATTTGTGTTGGGTCAAGTAACTGATAAGGAGGTGATTGAGAAATAATAAGAATTAATTGTATTGGACACACCTACCACACTTAGAGGGGGGGTGAATGAGTGTGGGGATCTTTTTCCCAAAACTTACCTCTTACACAAAAAATCCTCAGTTAACATTCAACATGTGCTCATTACTCATTGTTTTCATTTATAATCAGTTAGATGTGAATACATATCAGCAACATATATCAACAACATATCATCAAAAAATCATCTCCACAAGGAACACAAAGAACACAAGATGTATGTACATTTTTTTCTTTTTATTATGGACTTCAATCCAAGGGTTTTTCAGTAACAACTTAATAGAGTACAACTCTACAAGAGCACCATATCTACATGCAAGACTCAACTTAGATTCTCATCACCAACTGAGACGAGGCAACAATCCTTAATAGATATCAATCTGTTAACATAAACAAGTGCATCAACCATGCACCAACCTGTGCCAAACAACCTGTAATCAACCTGTACCATAAACAAGTGCATCCAACCATGTACCAATCATATACCAATAATCTGTCAACTAATCATCAACAATGACTCATCAATATGTACAAACATCATCAACTATACACCTCATGTATGTGCCAACTCATCAACTGCTTGTCTAAACCATGACTGGTTTTGGATTAGTCAACAACCCCAACTTGAAATAATCATAACTTTGTACCTATAATGAATAAAGATATGAAACTGATACACAATGTTCTTCAGTGTGTTTTATGAAATTCCTCCAGGTGTCACTACTTGGAACCTCTCAGCAAATGAGTTATAGAAAAAATGGCATACCTTGTTGAATTCTAGCTTATTCTAGAGAGCGACCTTATAGAGCGTGCCCCACATAGAATGTTTGTTGAATAGATAGGAAACTCTTAAACGACATACTAAAGACTGTAATCTAACCAACACAATTAGTCTCATTGAATTTGGATATGTTATGAATAAGTTATGACGTTTTTACACGAAACACCTGTTTTAGACTAGTTTCGGGACTAGCCACAAACCCTATTTTCCACTGAGTGTATCTCCAAAACTACAATGACCCACAAGCTGAATTTTTTACCACATATACTTGGATATGTTTCCTCAATGTAATATAAATCCCACAGTCTGAATCATTATATAAAAAAAATTATAGCGAGAATGGTGATATGACCTGTAAATAACATACCTTAGAAAGCATCATGAAAAGAATTTATCCTCCCTTCAATTCTAGCCCTCTTTTCTTCACCTTCCTTCTGAAATTCGGCTTATATATCCTTGGTTACCTCAGTCACTGACAGATATTCAATATTCTCAAGTGTTCCACACCAAAAATGCTCCAGAAGCTCTCACAAGAAGCTCTCCATAAATACTCCAAAATATATTCTCACAAGAAGCTCTCCATAAATACTCCAAAATATATTCTCACAAGAAGCTCTCCATTGATCCACAAAAAGGATGATATACAAGAGACCATTGCTATCTTATTTATACTTTCATCCTCTAGGTCACTTAACCCATTTTTAGGTCACTTAACTCTTTTCTAGGTCACTTAACCTATTTTCCTTATTTTAGGGTTAACCACTTTCCATAAATAGAAAGTTCTCCAATACTTTATCATTTAAATATTCCTTCTTGATTTTGTCACCTTACTTTATCATTTCTTG
>SNQJ01S0038587.1:0-29361 GCA_010110895.2 Picea sitchensis
CCAACATTAAGAATTTGGCCCTTTGGTTTTAGAAGGAAATTTTTAGCCTTTATGCACATCAGGTAGGTTTATGTTTTAAATTTCCAATGTAATGTTATATACATGTGTAAAATCACAAACTACAATTTATACAAGTTGAACCACTAAATTTGGCTCAAAATTGAGACTAGGGAATGCATCTGAGGCTAAAGCAATTTTGCATTCAAATTTACATGAAATCCCAATTCTATGTGCATCAAAGCAACCTATTCTATTATTCAATTTAACTTTAAATTCATAGGAAAATTTACCATTTATTTAACTCCATCTTAAAACACATAAAATAATTTTTGGAGCTACAAGGAATCTTTGCCGTGCATTTTCATTTGTCACTTAGTACAATGTAGACCTTGAAAATTACAAGGAAAACTTTACCTCTTTTGCACATCCAACCTTTTTAAACTTGAATTTGAAAAATAAACAACATGAATAGATCTACTATAGTCTATGATAAACCACATCCCCAACAACTTGCACAACTCAAATATAAAGTATAATACAACATTGGGCAGGTTTGGGCACAAACAATAGCGCATAACTCTACGCCCTTTGGATCCTATTCAAGGTTGTAGTGGACAGGCTAGTTAAGAGACTACATGTCTTTGGTGACTCCAAACTTCTAATGGAATGGGAAAATTGTAAAATCCACATTTCTAACTTGGAGTTGGGGCCTATTTTCAATAGGATTATGGAAAAGAAATCATTTTTTGTAGAGTTGTCATGTGCTCATGTCTACACAAAATTCAACCACAAATCTTATCAATTATCAAAGGAACCACTCATTTTGAAGGAATTTTTTTGCTTGTTCACGAGATTAAGGACCATACTCCTACAGATTTGATACTCTTACATATTTTTTTATGAATGTATTTTTGGTCTTGTTTTAATTTTTGTTTAGGTAAATTTAGAGAGAGTTTGTCTCATGGTTTTATCTTAGCGTCAATATGAAGTTTTGGAACTATTTGTTTAAAGAGTGACTTGTATAAGGATGTTTGTAATATTCAAAGTCACAAGGATAGGCTATAGTCTTATATGATAGAGGAAGTATATAAAGGCAATGGCTGCTAACGTTAAAAGTAGAAGGGATCTCATCAATGTGTATTTCATTTCCACTAGAAATATCAATACAATGTTTTTTGTCTCGTAAAAAAAAACCTCAAATATAATTTCTTGTAGATAGATTCAGACATTATTATAAATATGAATTAAATATCACTTAAATATTGTAGATAATCACTAAAGATCACAATGAGCATCCCATATAAGATAAGTGTGAGTCAAAATAATTATTGATCTTCCATTAATTCCTCATAAATATAGAAGAATATTTACATGATAGACATCACATATATAATCTCCATTAAAAAATTGGGAAAACTGTTATATAGATTCTACAACTTTCTCCTCTCTGAAGATTCCTCCTGAGGAAACTCTAACAAGAATCTCCTTTTCTATCTTTCTACTTACAACCTTACATATTATGTTCCCCATGGGGACCACCTTGACCCATAGGTCACCTACATAAGTGGATCATAACTAACTTTACAAGTATTCACAGGTACTAGAGTCATTTGTTACAACCTTATATATTATGTTCCCCATGGGGACCACCTTGACCCATAGGTCGCTTACATAAGTGGATCATAACTAACTTTACATGTATTCACAAGTCCTCGAGCCAATTGTTACAACTTTGAGGTGATTCTTAGTACTTGAGGCACACTCCACCTTCTTGTAGCTAGTGGTTTGTTGTAATCGATACTTAGAAGGGTGTTTTATCCAGTCACTAGCTTATCACTATGGGGTGGTACTAAAGCAACTTCCAGTGCGAGTGGGTTCCAAAATTGGTAGTTCACCGAAGGGTCTAATGGAAGATACAAATGTGGTATCGATATGTAGGGTGCATCGTTGGGTGGGGAGAGAGAAGGTGAAGTATTGGGGACGAGATTGATGCAGAGGATTATGGTGGGGATGGATAGGATTGTTACAAACTAGGAGTATGTTTACCAATTTTTATGGTCTTGTTGCTAAGCGATTGTTGCGGTATATTATACCTAGGTCCAACAACTTCAACACCCATTTGACCTGACCAACACAAACATATTCCTTCTGGTGAACTACTCTATCTCTCATCTCCATGTACTATCAAATTCCCTTGAAACTATTGGAATCATATATTTCTCCCCTCAAGATGTGCTCCATTTCCTTTGGTCCTCCTACTGTTGTTGGATACTCCCCCTTTCTCTATATTGGGGTCTCCTGGACTATCGATGTTGATGCAACATGATTCTTCTTGAATGGTGGCACCGTCCGCATATGGGTGTAGTATTGTGACCTCTGAATTGGTCACCTGAATCCTTCCCAAGTTTCCCCCATGGTGGCATAGTCTTAATGTTCTACGATTAATTGGAAATTTTCACCTGATTCCGATGATCTATATATGGGAACAAATCACAATGTTGTGTTGTTTAAATTTCATTTCAGAATGCATAAATGGATTCAATATCTTGAAAAACCCTTAGGGCACTTAGATTATAAATACTTAATGACTCAACGGGCTAATTACAATGTGATGGACTAGTGTCCCTTCGTTATACAAAGGGGTAACTCTAGGACATGGTAGTACCAGTCAGGACCAACCATCATATGACTTCACTTGTCACATTAACTAACATCTTACTTGAAATTATCTCATAGCCTATCTGGAGACACGACTAATCCGGGTCAGGTATTGTCCATATTGCCCACATCATGAAAACTTCTAATCTGCACTATGTTCATCCATTAATCCATGTTCTTTCCAATCATATCTCTTTTCCATTAATGTTTAATTGACGTCTTGAGACACATCGAGCATAATAAGTGCATGCCATACATTTTTATCCCCCCTAGCTAGCATAATTGATGTCTCAATGGAGACAATGTGAGCATAATAATCCCCTGACAAACATTCTTATCCCCTAGCTAGCATAATTAAGGCCCAATTACGTGCCAAACACACCCATGAGACGAAAAATTTGTTGACATGGAAATGCCATGTAGGTGCCTTAGTGGCATGCCACAAGGAAATGATGGGTCACAATGGTGATGTCAGCATTGCAGAATCGACGATCTTGAAAACTTTCGAACAAGAGTTATAAATTCAATGAATAATGAATTGTGTTGTAAGTACGACAAACATCGGGGGACCAAGAAAAAATATAACGAAATTTTGAGAATTAGTGAGTAACATCCGATGGTAAGGTGGATTTTGTCCATCACGTCAGAACACCCCATCAGACTTCAAGACCATATGTAGTAGTGGAGGGAGGGTGAGGTTAATGAAGTAAGCATATTTCCTTGCAAGTAATCAGTGATTATGTTAGTATGGGTGCCATGCCTTTGTCAATGATCCTATTGATATAAGGATCATTATATATTGAGCCTTATATACTATCACAAACTAGTGCTCACAACCAATGTGGGATATGAAAGAAGAATATTTATAGTCATAAAAGTGTCCCAACCTAACACAAGATAGGGGTATATGATTGTTACTATCATTTTCATTATTCTCTCTCTCTCTCTCTCTCTCTCTCTCTCTCACACACACACACACACACACACACAGGAGTGAGGGGAAGGTAACCTAAGAAAACATAATCTCTTCACAACCAATCAAATATTATGTTATGGGGGGGCACACTTCCCACATCAACACCCCGATTGGCATACGAATTGAGGCATATTGGATCATAATGTTTTCATAAACTAATCCTCACAATCAATATTAGATAAAAAGGAAAGATATTTTATAGTTATCATAGAAACTATTCTAAAACACTATGAACTCGATGTCTAATTGTTATTATTTTTGTTATTATTCACACATATAAACAAAATATATAGAAGAAAGAGAATAAAATCATTCACAAATTTGTGAAATAACAAGGATCATATAAATTACCATGCCTTCTTTTCAAGATAAGTAAAATTAAGGTTGGTGACTCCATTGAACACTAAAATCTATTGTATCTCATTAAGCTTGTTCCTTCTGTTTAACATTAAAAATTGTGATATTTTATTATATTATTCATATTTCATTTTCCAATATTTTTGTTTGATTATGAACTAACAATTTTATTAAACATATTTATATTTATTTTTCTACATTTTGTTTGTGCATTGTAAGCATGTCCTTTTGTAGCAACAAAGAGTTGATTTTATAGAGTCTTGAAAAAACACAACTCATAAATTAACATTCTATTCATACAATTTGTTTAATAATATAACAACAAAGAGTTGATTTTATAGATTTTTTAAAATAATACTATCCATTAATTAACATTAGGTTATGGTAATACAACATATTTCATAAAAAAAAAAACTCTTATTCTTCAATGGTGATCTGATGAAACTAAAGATTACATCAGAAATTGGTAAAGGGACTTGAAACCAAAAAACAATAGTTGGCTACCATCCATTGATCATAAAATGAGAAAAGTAGTGTGTTATAAACAATACCAAATTTTGCGAGCTGTAATTTCTAGCTAACTCACGTACATAACCACCTGCAGAAGAATCATTGTGTATTGGTTCTTAATGTTGTCACAAGATCAATCTTGACAATTGATATAGGATACGCGGGAAGGATATTTTATAGTTATAGAAACTATTCTAAGACACCACAAACTAGGTGTATTTGATTGTTGTTATTTTTTCTATTATTCACATAAATACACAAAACATATAAAGGAAGGAGGGGAAGATGGAGCAATAAATCATAATCATCCTGCAACTAATACACCATTATGTTATTATGGGGCCTCTAGCTATGTAGACACCCCCATTAGCATAAAAATCATGGTATATTAGGTGGGGCTTATGTTGTCATGGACAAATGTTCACAACCTATATAATGCTATATTAGGGCCTATATGTTCACATGTGACACAGAGGAGAGAGATGATAAAGGATGAGAAATCAAGCATAATCACTCCACAATTACTCGATCATTATGTTATTATGGGGGGCATTATGCTTATCGATGTCCTCACTAGTGTGAGAATCATGGTATATTTGCCCCATAATTACTTAATTGTCATGTTAGTAGGGGACCCACTATCTTTGTGGATGTCGTCACTAGTGTAAGGATCATTAACATCATGGGGCTTATATTCTATCATGGACCAATATTCGTAGCCAATGTGGGATATCTAGAGGTAAGGGGATTTTATAGTTGTAAAAGATATACCAAGATGCCACAAGATATACCCAACTATTGATAGCACACATGCCATATAGAAGAGGGAGGGGGAGATTGAGCAAGGAAGTATAATAACTTTGCAACCAATCAATTATTATCTTAATAATGGACCCACTACGGGTGCAAACAATTTTGTTAACATAAGGATCAAGGTATATTAAAACTTCAAATATCACTTTTGTAGAGATGCATACCCAATTATATCAAATATAACTTCAAGAACTTTAAATGATACCACCAAATAAACAAGGGATGGTGCAAGTTAATTCTTCCCTCTCATGAAATGTGTTGGCCCTTGACCAAGTTTTGAAGATCCTTGGTCACTTTTGACCCTTTTTTGGGACTTCGATAGGCTATCGAAGGTGGAGTGAGAGTCGAAGAAGACATCGCATGTTGGCACAGGGGCAGACCCAGGTTTCAGCTCCAAGAGCGCACCAACAAGCCCTAGCTACTGGCCCTTTCAACAACACCTGTGAAGAAGATGCAGTCTCACTCGAAGTAGCTATGAGGGGGTTTCAAGATAGAGATGTCTACAAACAGGGGAATATCAAGTGGATCTATTACAAAAACAATACATCATGCATCTATAATTCAACTAGATAGATCTATCCTTCATAGCTATAGATTTGATCTAATACAGGTAACAATGTAACAACGACAGAGATCAAAGCATCAATCACACACACAAAAACTGATGTACGTGGTTCACCCTCTCTCTAGGGCTACGTCCACATAATTGTGCTTATGACTCATTAAGGTAAAGCATACAGTTCTTATCTGCGCTCTCAGCTAGTAGGTCCTCTTTCTTCTCTCTCTTCTCTCCCCTTCCTGTGCACCCAACTGCAGGACTTGACCTTCACACATAGCAGAAGATCTTACAATACCAGAAGGATTCCTCTCTCTCAACACTTGTCTCTCTCAATTCAATGATCCCTCACACAATAATATAGCTAGATCAACAACAATATTGTACTGCAGAATTACCAAAAAAAACCTAGGCCCTTTAGACCTCTATTTATACATTACAACACCTCACCGACAGCTTTTAAGCCGAACACTAGGTGCCAAAAAACCTAGATAATAGAACCCTAGGTGTCTAAAACCCTAGGTCAACATGACCTTATTTTTTCTAGCTTCGCTAGCCTGTCTTTCCTTCCTTCTCGCACGGTGCTCCAAAGCATCCAATGGTGGCCTTTTCCACTTGCTGAGTTGTCCACGATCCATATTCTTTGTTGATCTGTCATCCTTGATCTCCTCATCCAACGGTTTACATTTCCTCGCTTTGCTCCATATTTTCTGCTCTTTTTCTCACTTCGACCTAGTGACAATCACTCTGTCCCTTGCGAAGTTCATTTTTCACCTTTTCTTTCTTGTTCTTCACTTCCTTCCATAACCAAGTGCCAATAGGTTGTTGGGTATGTGTTATATTCTTTGCATGTGTGTGTGTGGGTGCATCAGATATGGCAACTGCGTCTGACGATCCCTCGTAGTAGTGCTATGTCTGTGTCATGTGGGTCAGGCGCTTTCCTAGGGAGGTCCCAGGGGGGGGCAGGTATGCGCCCCCCTAGTTACATGCAGTGCCCCCAAATTTTTTTTTGGGCGGTTTTTGCTATTTTTAGTGGTTTTGTAATTAATCCCGGATTAAGGGATTAGGGTTTTGGTATCTACGGAATACCTAAAAACATTGTATATATATTGTATGGTGAATGGTGAAATTAGATATAATGAATATAAGAAAGGTTTTCCCGGTTGAGGGTTTCTGGTATAAAATCTCTGTGTACTCTGTGTATGAGCCATTGATTAAATTTTGTTTTGCTTAAGAATATATATGCATTGCTTTACTTCACAGGTTTAAAACTTACATAGTCCCCCAACACTCACCTCTAACTCGTCTCGAGGCACTTCATATCTGATCCTTCTCTGTTTTTCTTCGACTTTGGACTGCACAATGCAATCCTTACTTTCTTCTTCTTGCCTCCTCCCTGTCCTTGTGCAGACTATCTTTTCTATGGCTGGTACCTAGTTTCAACTGCACCTGGTACCTAGACCCTTTTTCTCATGCTTTTACTAAGAGCTGCGAGGCAGCTGGTTGTCATAGTACAACTTCAGTCGACTCCCATTCACCAATCCTTCCTTCCACTCTCCTTTCAATGTCTTCAGCTGTGAAACTCCTCCTTTTGTAACATAGGCGATCTCATATGGTCCAAGCTAATGTGTTATGAACTTCCCTGGGTGTTTTATAAACTTACTGTCATACACAAGTACTAAATTACCTAGTTTGAATGCCTTCTTCTTGATGTGTCTGTCATGATATTCCTTCTCTCGTTCCTTCTGAACCTGTTGGTGGAATCCTGCAATGAATCTATCTTCTTCCAGTTCATCCAACTATGCGAGCCTTTCCTGAATGACACTAATGTCATCCATACATGTAAAAGTAACAATTCTTAAGCTTGGTACCAAGTATTCCATTGAGACAACAGCTTCAAGACCATAAACAAACTTGAGAGGGGTCTGCATTGTTAATTTCTTGCAAGTGGTTCAATAGGCCCATAGTACTGCAGGTACTCTTAAGTCCCAGTCATCCCTATTCACAATGCAAATATTCATTAATGATATCTCCAAGATCTTGATGAATGATTCAACTATTCCATTTTCTTGTGGATGGTAAGGTGTACTCTTCTGATGGTGGACTGCAAATTCTTCAGTCAGGGCTTCAACTGTCTTATTGATGAAGTGCGTACCTTGATCACTCATAAGGATCTTGGGGAATCCAAACCTAGTTATTATGTCATCAAATATAAAATGTGCAGCTGTAGTTGCACTACAGTCCTTAACTGCTCTGGCTTCGACCCATCTGGTTAAGTATTATGTCGCAGTAATGATATACCTTGCTCCTGTGCGCTTTCTTGGTGGGATTATAGGTCCCACGAAGTCAATGGCCCACTTTTCAAATGCTTGTAGGGTCGTCTGCAGTGCTAATGGAATTTCATCTCTTCTGGACAGTTTCCCAACTCTCTGGCATACATCGCAGGCTCTGGCATAATCTTTAGCATCTCTGTGTAAGGTAGGCCACCAAAGGCTAGCTCTGAGGACCTTCTACACAGTTTCTCTCCCTGCGTAGTTTCCTCCTGTGATGCCTTCATGAGCTCTTGCAAGGATCAATGGTCACTCTGTCTCCATAATGCATCTCCTTAGTATCTCATCAGGTACCATCTTGTATAGTTGACCGATATCAGTGAAAAGTCTTTAGCGCGCACCACTAGTTGTTTCTTCTGGGGGATTGTAAACTCACTAGGTGCCATTCCTATTGATAGAAACTGGACAATGTCTGTGAAGTGGTAATCAATATTTCTAATGGCGAGTAGCTGTGCATATGACACTGTATCCTCCAAACTAGTGGGTTCTTCTCCATGTTCCAACCTCGACAGGTGGTCAGGACCCTTGTTCATTCTTCCTAGCTTAACTATGATTTCAAAATCATATTCTTGAAACAACAGAAGCCATATGCATATCCGACCCTCCAACACTACCTTGTTGACAAGGTATTTCAGCACAGAGTGATTTGTAAACATTTTAAAGTGTCCTCCCAACAAGTAGTGGCGGAATTTCTGCAGCGCGTACACCATGGCTAGTCCTTCTCTTTCTAGTGGTGTAGTTGATATCCACTATAGATAGCTTCCTGATAGCAAAATCTAATGGGTGGTCGATATCCCCTTCACCCAACTATGCCAGGACATGATCCTAGTGCAATAGAATATGCATCAACGTGTACGTGAAACTCTTTGCTTCAATCTGGAAAAACCAGAATGGGTGCAGTGACCATCTTCTGTTTCAACGTGTCGAAGCTCTGTTGGCATTCCTCTGTCCATCCAAACTGAAAATCCTTCTTCAACAACTTCTCCATCGATGTTGTGATTTGGGCATAGCCTTTAATGAATTTCCTGTAATATCCAGTATGTCCTAGCGCGGTACACAGTTGTTTGACTTAAGTGGGAGGTGGAAAATCAACTATAATTGCAGTTTTAGATGGATCAACCAGCAATCCCTGCTTGCATACAATATGGCCTAATAACACTCCAAATGGTGAGAAGAATATGCACTTATTCAGATTCAAAGAAATTCGACACTTCCTGCATTTATCCAACATTAGCCTTAGACATTCAATATGATTTTTCAACAAACTAAACACAGTCCAGTCATCAAAATATGCTTCTAAAAATTTATGCAAAAATTCTTTGAATGCTTCGACCACCACCCTGGAAAAGATGGTTGGGGCATTCTTCAGTCCAAATGGCATTAATGTATAATGGTAGGATCCCCATTCTATGGAAAACATGGTCTTGTGGTAATCCTCCTTAGCAATCCAAATCTGATGGTATCCTGAAAATCCATCTGTAAAAGAATATACCTCCTTACCTCCCACGTTGTCTAATACTTCATCACTGAATGGTGTAGGGAAAGGGTCATGCAGATAGGCATCATTCAACTTTCTAAGGTCCACATATATCCTGATTTCTCCTGTCTTCTTGTCTTGGCACAGGGGCAGACCCGGGGTTCAACTCCAAGAGTGCACCAACAAGCCCTAGCTACTGGCCCTTTCAGCAACACCTACGAAGCAGATGAAGTCTCACCCGAAGCAACTATGAGGGGGTTACAGGACAGAGATGTCTACAACCAGGGGAATATCAAGTGGATCTATTACAACAACAATACATCATGCATCTATCATTCAACTAGCTAGATCTATCCTTCACAACTATAGATTTGATCTAATACAATAAGGCAGGTAACAATGTAACAGTGATAGAGATCAAAACATCAATCACACACGCAACAACAAATGTACATGGTTCACCCTCTCTCTAGGGCTACGTCCACAAAACTGTGCTTATGATTCATTAAGGTAAAGCATACAGTTCTTATCTGCGCTCTAAGCTAGTAGATCCTCTTTTTTCTCTCTCTTTCTCTCCCCTTCCTACGCACCCAGCTACAGGAATTAACCTTCACACACAGTAGAAGATCTTACAATACCAGAAGGCTTCCTCTCTCTCATCACTTCTCTCTCTCAATTCAATGATCCCTCACAAAATACTATAGCTAGATCAACAACAATATTGTACTGCAGAATTACCAACAAAAACCTAGGCCCTTTAGACCTCTATTTATACATTACAACACCTCACCGATAGCTTTTAGGCCAAACCCTATGTGCCAAAAACCCTAGATACTAGAACCCTAGGTGTCTAAAACCATAGGTCAACATGACCCTTTTTTTCCGGGCTTCGCCAGCCTGTCTTTCCTTCCTTCTCGCGCGGTGCTCCAAAGTATCCAATGGTGGATTTTTCCACTTGTTGAGTTGTCCAGGATCCATATTCTTTGTTGATCTGTCATCCTTGATCTCCTCATCCAACAATTTTCATTTCCTTGCTTCACTCCATCATTTTTTCTCTTTTGCTCACTTTGACCCAGTGACAGTCACTGTGTCTCCCGTGAAGTTCGCTTTTCACCTTTTCTTCCTTGTTATTCGCTTCCTTCCATAACCAAGGGCCAACATCGCAAGATCTCGGCCCCCTTTTAGGGATTTTTGGGTTTTGGGCTTATGTAACGGGTGTGGGTATGTCAACCCATGGGTTTATCCATGTCTAGGCCCTTTTGTAATGTATAAATAGATGTTTAGGCAATGTAAGATGAGAGAATATGTGCATATGTGTGATGTTGTGCTAAGTGCAAGTGATAGTTATAATTTCTTTGTGCAAGTTGTGTTGGACACTGGTAGAGCTAAGTGCAAGTGGATGTAAGAAGCTTGTGTAGATTGTAAGAGGGATTTGTGATGTAACCTAGCTCGAGGAACAAGGATCTGGCGGATTGCGCACAAATATCTTGTCCTATGCGGAGTAGGATCCTCTGGCTCTGTGCATGTAGATGATTGACATAAGGTAATAAAGAGAAGAAGAGTTGGTGGACGTAGCCCCAGGCTGGGGGTGAACCACGTATATCATGTGTTATGGTTTCTTTGTGCATTATGGTTGTTTTATTGCTCATATGATTTATTCTTAGTGTAGTAATGTATGTTTAGATGTATCTGATACAATAGCTTAGTGCTTGGTGATGTGAATGAGCACCAGATATGGTCTATTTTGATTTGATTAGTGCTTGAATGTGTTGGATCTTGTTGAATACTATGTTTCTCTGTAATTAGGGTTTATCTATGCTGTAAACAAAGGCTAGATACTAAGGAATGATAAATTCTAAATGCTTTGTTAAGGTATTGTAATCACAGATCTGTGTCCTAGCTAGGTTGCAGACATCTGAGTCCTGCAACCACCCATGCCTCTACCTTGGGTGAGACTTCATCTGCTTTGCAGGTGTTACCGAAAGGGTCGGTAGTTAGGGTTTTGTTGGTGCGTTGTTGAAGCATTGCACCCTAGGTCTACCCCTGTGCCAACAAATGGTTCCATTACCAGGACCTGAAACTGTGATTGCTGGGAACTGAAGAAAAGATAAAGTTTTGTGCGTAGATCTGCTACTTTGGTGTGAAATATTCTACTTGACTTGCAAAGATATACTCTAAGAAGAGAAGTACGATCTGAAGTAAAGAGGTAAGATCTTGAAGCTTTGTGCTCTGAGAAAGGTAAGATAAGTGAAAATTTTTATTTCGAAAGAATGGATCTAGGTATGTTTAATAGATTTGGTCCTAATCTGAAAACTAGGGTACAACTAGAAGAAAGAAGATTTGATATGAGTAGATCTGATAGAAATTGTGAAAGATATGTTATTCCTATGCATAGAAAGTATTTTTGGACTAACAAATGGATGCAGGATCCTAGGAATAATTTTCAGCAGGTTAGCCACCATGATCCTAGTGCGCAATACAAGAAAGGATGGGGATCATTTAAGAGAAAGAGAGGATTAACTCTTTGTTACAGTTGCAGAAGACTGGGACATCTTGATAAGGAATGCCCTTGTAGAAAACCTAGTTGTCTTCGTTGTAAAGATATGGACCATGAAGTTCTGGATTTCCTTAGAATGATTTCTAAGGTTGAAAGAATGGATATGAGACAAGAAAATCCTGAGGAAGACCAAGAAACCGAGACCATGGTAGAACCCCAAAAATAATTAGAGACTGTATTACTAAAAATGAAAGAAACCCTGAATGACCATAGAGATATCAACTTATCAGAGATCTTCAAATAAAAAGAGTGCATAGAAACAAGAATAGGAGACTTCGACATAGACTGTGTTTTGGATGAGGAAACACAAGTGAACATTATGACAGAAAGAACCTGGGAAATTTTGGGAAATCCTACTATGATTCCTTCATTGGAAGGAATAGGATTATTTAGAGGAAAGATGATAACCCTATGTGGAAGACTTACCCAGACATTTATGACTTCTCATGGAACTTCGACAGAGGAAGAATTTGAGGTTGTTAAATTTATTGAGAACAACGCCCCATTTTCTATGTTACTAGGAAAAACCTAGATATAGAAAGATTAGACTCGAAGAAAAGAAGAGGAATCTCTAGAACAGAAAAAGCAATACCTAAGAGACTTCATGGCTAAGATAATAACACACTTACTGAAAGAACAAGAAAACCAGTTGAAGCTACTGAGGACTAGAAATATGGATGTTGAAGTTGAAAGAACAAAAGAAGACTTGAAACACCTGTCTGTATAGGAGAGTAGAGCACCTACCTAGAACAGAGAAGAAGTATTGCCATTGAACCTTAGGAAATACCACCAACATCATGAAGTTACTATGCCAAGAGGAGATAAGAATCAGAATGGAAAGAGGAATACTGAGACACAGATCATAGGGAAGAAGGCTAGAAAGCTCAGCAAGAAGAAAGAAAAATTAGAGAAGTTACAGGAAGTTCTAGAGAAGACTTCGCAAAAGGAAGGTCTTAGGAATTTGAACTTCGTCAGAATATCAGAGAAACTCATATTGGCACTTCACCATGGCAGAGAAATATAACTGTTAGAGGCATTATGACCGTTATATTTTCGTCTTCAAACGATTAAAACAACAGTTATGATCAGAAATCTCTCCATCGGACCGTTGGGACCATGCCGTAACGGACATAACTGCATTGATGAAGGCTTCTTGTCCATTGGAGGGATATGTTACATCGTTGTCTACTTATTCTGTCGACTGTTGTGCCGAGAACAATTTCATGAATTGTATCCAAGAGAACTCATTATTGCCATGCTATGTTTACTGAGACTTCGCCACATGTTCCATTGCATTGAGCGTTTTTTAATCAACCTGAGTTTCTCGATCTCGAGTGTGCATGTCGGATGAAATCAATGCCATATAAAAGTCTGTCGAAGAAATTCTAATCGAAATTATGGTTGAGAAGGTGATGTCTGTCAGAATTCAAGCTTCATCAACGAGAGGAGTGCAAGCCTCCTCGTCAACTGCTCGCGGATCCAGACCATCCCGAGCTATGACCGAGAAAAGAACCAATCATCGAGATGACTTGGAAAATGCGAAGTTAATCCCATCCATTCTGCCCAACTACATCCTGCCTCTGGCCGGCGTGGTGAATCGTGACAGTGTCCCCAAGGATTTCCACTACACCTTGATTACTGCGTACCTCCCGAAGGGGATACGCACAGGAAAGCCTCAACAGGATAAGATTCTGATGTTGAAGATCAATGAATTCAACTTGGGAGACCGCAAGAATTTTAGCATGTTTGTACCTCACAGGTATTTGACTAGAATGAAGGGGAAGAAGTTGAGGATAATCCCCCAACCATGGAATATGAAACACACGCAGTTCACCATCCTGAATGTAATGAAGATACCCCATTTTGGAAGGCACCAGGAGGTTAATGCGTGCATTAAGCTCCTGTTGTCTAGATTCCATGGTGTTTATTTGTGGCTAGACAGACGCATCATCGTCGATCCGGTGTTGATCCATCGGATCACCGGATTGAGCATGCAGGGACCAAACCTGCAAGACTTTTACCCAAGAAAGGCTACAGACCGCGCCCTGGTGCAGAAGATTAAATATACCTATGACGATGTGGAGAAGGGGAAGTGAGGCTACAAGGTAGCCTCCATCCAGAATGGCACAATGCACCTCGCTTGCTAGTTGATTTTTGGTAAGCTAGTAAGAAAGAACAAACCCATGCAGGTCACAGGTTTTGTTGTTGACCTCACAGGAAAATGCATGGAGGGGATGCAAATGAACTGGGAAAGATACTTAGTGAACCAGTTAGAATAAGACTCTCGGGAAGCTCAGGATCAGGGCTATGAGTTCCACTTTAGTTGGCTCATGATCCTCATCACGTTCATAGCTTGGGAGATGTCGAAAGGTGTGACCTTCCCTGAAATAGAGCCATCTGAACCCTTAGTCGCGAAGTTCACCACACTCTAGTATTCAAGAGATATGGGAAAACAATGGCAGTCAAATGCAGTGTTCCGCACCTAGTATTTGCAGTTACAGAGGGATATTGAGGTTGTCCCTTGTATGACGTCCAACACCCTACACAGGTTCAGGCCATTTCTGAAGTTCCATGCAAACAAACATTTTATCTATATCATTGCGTGTGGAGACGAACAAAACGAAGTACTACATAGTTACTACAAACTCACAGAGGAGGACCTAGAAGAAATAACTAAGGAATGGTCCCGGTTGACCCCGCAGAACTATCCGACCCCGAATTAATAGGAAGCCCGGTGGTCACTCGCGAAGGGTACGATACACCTGGAACCAACAGAAGGAAGAATACAAAGGAGGTATAGAACCTAAACAGCGCATCAGAATAAAATACTTCAGAATCACCTAGCGAAGGAGGTGATGACGAAGTAGATAAAGAAGAGAACAATGGAGAAGAAGAAAATAAGAAGTAAGGCGAACTAACACCACCACTGAATCCCCCTGATGAAGAAGAGCCGTCTAAAACAATAAAGGTTTCTCCCATGAAACCCACATCACGGAAGAAGTCAAACTCTAGTAAGACCAAGTTGTAGATTGTGCTCGCGCTCGTTGACTTCGACTTCATCATCGCAGTTGTATCAGACACCTTGGAAGATCTTTTTCAGAGGAATGAAGCCAAGAAAGAGACCATGTATGAAATGATTGAAGCAAATTTGAGAGGGGTACAACAATCCCTTCACTCCATCCACAAAGTGTCCACTGCGCCCCCACCATCAGAAGAACCAGTGTTGGGATATGAGCCTACCCAAATCCACAGAATAGTTGATGCGACTGAAGCTCACCTTCGTCGCGCAAAGGAAGAAAAAAAATAGGCCACAGTGGCCCTTAAGCAAGCACAAGAGGAAGTGATAGAGAAACGTCGAGTTGCGCAACAAGAAAAGGATGACCTACAAACAAAGTTTGAAGACGAGAGAGCACAGATCCAGCAAGAGAAGGAACAATTGCTCATGGAGCAGGTTGGAGAAAAAGAAGTAGTCAGAAGAGCAATTTTCTCTGTGATGGGCTTAGAGCAAAAGGAGGAAGACCCGGTGGAGCACCAAGTAGCGAAGCTTGCTGAAGCCATCCAACAACTTCAACAAAGAATAGCAGATCTAGAGCTACAAACAATACCAAGTACTTCGCAGGGCATGTGAGACCAAAGAGAAGACATTGCCTGAAGAGGAGTTGAGAGGATCAGAGCATTAGCTTTGGAATATAAACAACTTAGCAGTAGAAGTGCGTAGACTTATGAGTGACTTACTGAGGACCCTGAACTGAAGACATTGAAGTCACAGCTCCAGGAGCAAAAGCAGCAAGCAACGACAGTAAAGGCGCAGTTGAAACTCCTGTCAGTAGTTGAGAGGATGAAAAGGTCCCAGGAACAATGGAATGCACAACAACAGGTCCATACCATACAGAGAAAAGTCATGGAAGTGAATCAGAGGCTCCAACTAGTCTAGGACGAAGCTTGTCAACTATTTGAGGAAATTGAAGGCTGAGGAGCAGAGATGGAACAAGTAGTCACTGCAGTCGAACAACGCTTGGAAGAACCTATGAACGAGGAAGATATTCAGGAATTCGTCGAGCAGGAGGCCCTGGTGAAACAACAGGTCGAATAAGCTCGAGTCAGGCTCGAGGATTTTGAGGTGGAGCTACCCAGATTAGAGTGACTCAGGATGAGTCACAAGTGAGTGTTGGGGGCCTATTTGCCCTTGACCAAGTTTTGAATGTCCTTGGTCACTTTTGACCCCTTTTTTGGAATTCGACATGCTATCGAAGGTGCATCACAAGTCAAAGCGAAGATCGCGAGATCTCGGCCCCTTTTAGGGATTTTTGAGTTTTGGGCTTATGTAACGGGTATGGGGATGTTGGCCCATGGGTTTAACCATGTCTAGGCCCTTTTGTAATGTATAAATAGATGTCTAGGCAATGTAAGAGAAGACAATATGTGCATATGTGTGATGTTGTGCTAAGTGCAAGTGATAGTTATAATTTTTTTCTGCATGTTGTGTTGGACACTGACAGAGCTAAGTGCAAGTGGATGTAAGAAGCTTGTGTAGATTGTAAGAGGGATTTGTGTTGTAACCTAGCTCGAGGAAGGAGGATCTAGTGGGGTGCGTGCAGATCTCTTGTCCTATGTAGAGTAGGATCCTGTGGCTCTGTGGATGTAGATGATTGACAAAAGACAATAAAGAGAAGAAGAGTTGGTGGACATAGCCCCAGGCTGGGGGTGAACCACGTATATCCTGTGTTATGGTTTATTTTTTCATTGTGGTTGTTTTATTACTCATATGATTTATGCTTAGTACAGTAATGTATGTTTAGACGTATTTGATACGATAGCTTAGTGCTTGGTGATGTGAATGAGTACCAGATCTGGTCTATTTTGATGTTCTTAATGATTGAATGTGTTGGATCTTGTTGAATACTGCGTTGCTCTGTAATTAGGGTTTATCTATGCTATAAACAAAGGCTAGATACTAAGGAATGATAAATGCTAAATTCTTTGTTAAGGTATTGCAAACATAGATCTATGTCCCATCTACATTGCAGACATCTGAGTCATGCAACCACCCCTGCCTCTACCTCGGGTGAGACTTCATCTTCTTCACAGGTGTTGCCGAAAGGGTCGTTAGTTAAGGTTTTGTTCGTGTGTTGTTGAAGCATTGAACCCTGGGTCTACCCCTGTGCCAACAAAATGTTAGTTGCAATGGAAATATGGAAAAGACAAAATTTATTGACTAGGAGGAATTTTTGGAGGTACATGCACAACTTATTAGAATATGGTGTAAAAATATGAAATGTAGGAAATTGAATTAGCTTCCAAAATATATAACTTTTATTTATGGAGAATTTGTGTAACTGGAAAAAAAAATGGCATTCTTCTAAGAGTGGTATGTTACTTTCCCTCTAAAATATAATGCATAGGTTCATGTTAAGATGATGCTTTAGTATATAAATGACATAATTTCTTGAAATAAATTTGTACAATTGTACATAATAGTTAGTTCTTGTGCACTACTATTTTTTTATATTTTTTAATGCTAATTTTATATTTGTTTGAAATCAATATAGTCAGTGAAGCCTTGAATTTATGATGTCAAGCGTTAAGAGTGGGTTTGAGGGTCTTAACCTAATCAATTATTTTTTTAAGTGTGTAGGTATTTGTGTGTACTTGTGCAACATATAATTTGTTTTCCATGTGGGTGAGGAAATACAAATTTATGGTGGAAACAAAAGACCTATGTATTTTAGAATTATGACATATATAGAACTAATAAAAATGAATAAAAAATGGAAAAAAATATTTTTTCTTCAAAAAAATAAATATATTTGGAGTATTCATAGAAAGATCTATAAGTGCATAGCTTCATCGGAGATGGATATGTGAACTATATTTCAAAACCTCATTGAAAATGGAGATAATAATAGGGAGTTGGAAAAATCATTGTGTCTTTGTTTATGCAGTCGTACCCACTAGGTTTGTCACTCTAATGCTAAAACCAAATTAGCCAACTCATCCAACATGTAGAGGAAAAGATACAATCACACACACACACACACACACACATATATATTAATTCAAGGAATGTGCAGAAGTTATAAAAATGCATGTGCATTATAGTTATAAAATCGTGTACACATTTTGGTTATAAAAGCACGCACACATTATTTTTACATAAAATAATAACCTTGTAAGACCCCCTCACCATGAATTTTTTTAAAAGAAAATATTTAGCACCAAAACCTTGATTTGAAGGCATATGACCTATTTTCCTCTCCCGGCCATAGTCAATGCCCCTAGACCCATCCCCTTTATGTGAAATTGTGTAAAGGTGCTTAGGATGCCACTCGGAGGAGAAAGAATCCATAGAGATGGATGTGTCATGGTTGAAGACCTTGTTGATGGAAATTTAGCCATATAAACTTCATTTTCTTATGTAAGGTTGTTGTTTTCCTTTTTGACCATGGTCTAGGGCCATAGACCCATCATTTCTACCTAAAATGAATTAATGAAGTTAATATCCCACTTAGAGGCTAAAGATCCCATAGAAAGGTCCTATGTGGTGTTTCAATTCAAATTTCATGATGCTCAATCCTGAGTCCCTTAGTATCCTTCCTTGACCATTTTCAAGACCTGAAGATGTATCATTCTTGTAGAAATCATCATATTGTCCCTTGGTACACCACTCATAGTCGAAAGATCGCCAAAAGAGGGCATGTTTTGTGGGTTTTAGGTGTTTTTCATGGAGATTGAGCCCAAGAAGCTTCATTTAGGACACAAGGTCCTTAGTGTCTTCCCATGACCTTTATTAAACCTTGAGACCCATTCTTGGTTCACAACTAACCTAGTCGTGGTGCCCATGTCCCACTTTGAGGTGATTCATACCATATAGAGGTCATATGTGGTGGTTCAAGGACTCATCTATGGTGCTTGAGCTTGAGAAGTAAGGTTTAGGGTTGGAGGCTCTTGTTTCCCTCCCTAGGCTATGTTTAAGGATATGAGACCCATCCATGATTCCCAAGACCTTGTAATGGAACCCAGATTTAACTTGAATGCCAAAGACTCCCTAGAGAGGGATTGTGTCATGGTTTCTATGTGTTGTTCATGGTTCTTAAGATCGAGAAGGCTCAATTAGAGAATAAGGGTTGTTATTTCTCTCTTGACCGCATTTATTCCTTGACACCCATTTATAGTCCAGGAAACATACTCATGGAACCTATATCCAACTCAAAGGACAAAGACCCCCTAGAAAGTTCTCGCTTGTTGGTTCAAGAACTTGTTCAAGGATATTCATCTCGAGAAGTGTCAAAAATATACTAAGGCACATGTTTTCATTATTTGGCGACGGTCAAGGCATCATGACCCATCCATGGTATGTAAAACCTTCTAATGGCATCCATATCCAACTCAAATGAAAGAGAACCCCTAGAGAGGTTTGGTTCCATGTTGTTTTCCATGGTGCTTGATTTTGAGATCCTTTGTTTAGGGCCTAAGGGCACTGTTCTCCTCCCTTGACCTTTTTTAGACCTTGAGAACCATTCATGGTTCTCAATATCTATATTAATCATGCCCATATCCCTCTAGTAGGATAAATATACCCTAGAGTGGTTTTGTGTGGTGGTTCAAGGATGCATTCATCTTGCTTGAGCTTGAGAAACTATGTTTATGACCTAAGGTTGTTGTTCCTCTCCCCAAACCATGATTAAGGGACTAAGGCTATTGTTTCCCTACCATGACCATGATCAAGGCTCTCAAACCCATCTACAGTACATAAAACATCTTAATTACACCCATATCCAAATCTTATGATAAAGACCCCCTAGTAAGGGCTTATGTCATGATTTCTAGATGTTATTCAAGGTAATTGAGCCTCATAAGGTTCAATTAGGAATTTAAGGCCTCCCCCCCCCCCACATTTGACCATGATTATGCCTCAAACCCATTTCCAATGCACAAAACCTACTCATGGTTCTTGTATCCCACTTGGAGCCCTCGAAAGAACCCCTCCAAAGGGCTTGAGCATTAGTTCGAGGACTTGTGCAAGGCTATTGAGCCATGTTGGTAGCAGGCTGAAGTGGAAAGAAGGATGATTGTGGGGAAAGAAAGTGTGCAGAAATGGAAGTAACAGCTGGAGGAAAACATAGCACGCATGTATGCAAGAAATCGTGCACAAGGAAAGTGACAGTTGGAAGGAAGAACAACACACACACATGGGAGGAAGACCTAACATCGGTAGGGTTAGGGTTTTTTTAATACATTGTAAACGACTGAAGATCCCGATAGATATAAATATAGATACGTAGGTATAATAGCGAGTTCCCTGGTTTTGTTGCGTAAGGTTGTTGGTTCCTGATTAGCTCCTTTTTGTATTGCTCATACCAGATATGTACGAGTTTATGCGATATGCAATATGGTTGTGAACTATTTTGCAAGTTGTTGAGCTAGAACAGAGGAGAGAAGGAAGATATGAGGATTAGATCACGGGTTGTGGAGCCTGGAGAGATCTAGTTCGCCTCATGTAGATCTTACCCATTGGAAGGGAATTGTAAGCGTGCAACGCTGGAGATGCAGAACTACCATAATAGAAGATCCAAGAGCCAAATATTTGTGGCCATATCCCAGGAGGGGGTGAACCACAGTAATACCTGTGTAATATGATGAATGCATGTATCTCTTTACTTTCTTTCAATAGTTAATTGTTGTGATTAATGAATGAGTTATTATATTGTTATGAAATATAGTGGTGTGTTAAGGGAATAAACTGTGAAGACAGTGCATAATCGTGAATAATAGTAAGATAACAGTCATGGTTTATAGTAGATGGCTCTAGATAATAAACCCCTAGCTCATACTTAGACCTAGGATGTAAACACATGAGTCTTACAACCACCCATTTAAATCTATCTCGGGTGAGATTGCGCAGTGCATTATGTGCGTTGTGTTGCCTTCTGGTTCACCAAGAGGGCCGATAGTTTTAGAGGCTTTGTTGGAAACTCGAAAAGACATGAACCCTAGGTCAATAACTCAGACAGTAGACAAGGAAGAAGAAATAACCAACAAGCCCAATACAATTCAATAATATTATAAGACAATTGTTTTCCTTCCTCAACCATCGTTAAGGCCCCACCACTATTCCTCGGTATGAAAAAACTTCTAATGGCATCCATATCCAACTTTGATGCCAAAGAAACCCTAAAGATTGTTTGTGTTGTCGTTTCTAGTTATTGTTCATGGCAATTGAAAACTCAAGAAGCTACATTTAGGGCATAAGACCCAATCTTTTTCCTTCCCTAACCATGAAAATTGAGTTCAAGAAGGTTCATTTAGGGCTTAATCTCATTGTTTCCCCCCTTGACCATGTTTAGTCCTTAAGGCCCATTACACTGCACAAAACCTACTCATGGCACTTGTATCACACTTGGATTCTAAGGAACCTCAACCATGTCCTTGAGAACCATTCTAGGTGTGGGATCGAAACACATTATTATTTAGGGCATGTGTTGTGATTTAATAATGGAACTCATATCCCTTTATTACTAGGCTAGAGATACCCTACAGGGTTCCTGTGATGGTTCGAGGCATGAGGGCTTCAACTTGTTGATTGATGTCTTATCACATTCATTCATAAAGGGGGGTTTAAAATTGTGAAAAATAAATTCAATATATTATATGTATTTGGGGGGTGGGGAATGTGGGGTTTTTCATAGGGTTTATAGGTATTGGGGGGTATAATAAGGGGTATCTAGTAAAAATGGGTATTATTATTATTAATGGAAAGATGTATTATGAGGGGGGTTCAAAAAAATTATTTCGATAGGTTTTTGTCAATATATAGTGAAATTAGGGGTATGCTTTAATATCCCATGAATGCATGTGCTATGTCATAGGTTCACTAAATGAATATCCTGTGTTTTGAGGATGTGTTCATGGTGCTATAACCTGAGAAGCTTCATGGTTTTTAGGTGTTTCTCATGGAACTTGAGCTCGAGAAGCTTCATTTAGGGAATAAGGATCTAAGTATTATCCTCCCATGACCTTGGTTAGACCTCAAGACCCATTCTTGATTCATAACTAACCTAGTCATGGCACCCATATCCCACTTGAAGGTGAATTCCACCCTACAGAGGTCATATGTGGTGGTTCAAGGACTCTTTCAAGGTGTTTGAGCCTAAGAAGAAAGGTTTAGGGATGGAGGCTCTTGTTTCCCTTTGTTGACTATGGTCAAGGACCTAAACCCATCCATGATTCCCAAAACCTTGTAATGGAACCTATATTCAACTCTAATGACAAATAATCCTTGGGGAGGGCTTGTGTCATGGTTTCTAGGTGTTGTTTATGGTTCTTAAGATAGATAAGGTTTAATTAGGTTTTAAGGTCTTTGTTTCCCCCCTTGACCATGTTAAGGTATTGAAACCCATTTCTAGTGCACAAAATATATCCATGGTGTATGTATCCCACCTGGAGGTCTACAAAGAACCCATACAAAATACTTGTTTTTTCGTTTGAGAAACTTTTCAAATATATTGAGCTTGAGAAGATTCAACAATATTCCAAGGCACTTGTTTTCCTTCCTCAACCTTGGTCAAGGTCCCATAACCCATGCTTAGTGCACAAAACCTCTTAATGGTGTCCATATCCAACTTTGATGACAAAGACCCCCCTAGAGAGTGTCTATGTAGTGGTTTATAGGTGTTGTTCATGGTGATTGAGCCTGAGAAGCTATGGCTAGGGCCTAAGGCCCTAGTGTTTTCCTCCCTAACCATGGTACTTGATATTAAGAAGTTTCATTTAGGGTTTAATCCTCTTTTTCCCCCCTTGAGCATGTTTAGGCCTCACGACCCATTTCCACTACATAAAACCTACTCATGGTGCCCATATCCCACTTAGATGTCAATGAACCCTGACCATGGCCTAGAGAAATGATATTGGTGTAGCATAAGACACATTTCTATTTAGGGACTATGTTATGGTTTAATCATGGTGCTCATATCCCTTTAGTAGGCTAGAGATACCCTATAGGGGTCCTGTGTGGTGGTTTGAGGATTCTTTCATGGAATTATATAACCTGAGAAGCTTCATGGATTATAAATGTAGTTCATGGAACTTGAGCCCAATAAGCTTCATTTAATTCACAAGGACCTTGTTGTCCTTCCCTTACCTTGGTTAGACTTTGAGACCTATTTTTGGTTCATAACTGACCTAGTCATGCTGACCATATCCCACTTGGAGGTGAATGATACACTACAAAGGTCATTTATGTTGGCTTGAGGACTTATCCAAGGTACTTGAGTCTAAGAATAAATTATTATCATTGGAGGCTCTTGTTTCCCTCCCTCAACTATGGTCAAGGACCCAAGACCCTTCCTGATCTGAATTGGATCCTTGCATAAATATTTTGTAAATTTGTAATTGTTCATTTTATTTTATTTTGTCTTTTTTGACAAAGTTGGAAGTGGAATTGAACCATTGTGATGGTTGGTCTTACCAAGGAGAACATTTAAAATGAATACTGTAGTGAAAAAGGGGAAATGGGAAGGAGAATTGGGGAGAACTGTGGCAGAAAGGAAAGCTAGAAAAGAGAAACCTACTTGAAGTTTGGTGGATAAAGGAGTCATGGAGCCTATCTACATTGAGAAAATTTGTCTCTGATCCATGACCTTCTGCAAATTTTACTTTCAGTGAGTAACAATACACAAACACCATGTATATCTCACCATATTGTATTATCTCCCGAGCTTAATAAAATATCCATTAGAGGTTGAGCTTCCAGTGTAAAAATCTATGTGTCATTTGTGAGTTTTATCACCGTGTGATTGTTGGTCCGGTGTGAGATCTCTTATTCAAATTGTACGCTACATAAAATCTTGTTTCTTGTGTTCTCTATTAAAATGTTGGAGGATACACCTGCATCCATACCCTGTTTGTTGGTTGTTTCAATTAATAATTACAGTGCCAATTGTCCTTGAATCGTTTATTGTTCAATTTCCCATTTAATGGTGTTTGTTGGTTGGGTTTCTCCCATTAAATAAATGTTGGTGTGTTTGAATTGTACCTGAAGTTGAACCATACAATATCTATATTGGGAAAATTTCTAAAGAACCCCTCTCTTCTTGTTGAATACGTAAACCATGAATCAAAATCGGGTTGGATCTTGGATCGTGGATTTTGCACATAGAAAGAGAAACATTGTGTGTTTTGACTAAGCGTCATTCCTCTGCACATAGGTTGTTCAAAATGTTTTTTATGATTAACCACAAGGAACTCATAGCACACTAAGTCTTTTTGGGCATTTGACATTTTCCCACCGACCGTTTTTTTTTCTCACTTGCCCAAATTTGGCATGGATCATTTTTTTCTTTACCTATGTCTTATACACAATCCAATCAACTTTGTGTTGATCATTGTAATGGGGAATACACGGATATCCATATATATATGAGTAATGTTCATTTTCAAATATCCTCAAGCTTTTGGGCATTGGTATTAGTTGAAACCACACATTCTCCCAAAATTGTGCAATTCTACAAGTACTAAAAAAACCAAAGAACCACGATCAAAATTTTGTTTTCCGCAGAGGATCTATGTTGATGACATGGACGGGCCATAGGCTTACCATTTACGGATTAGATGGTATCATAGTAGGTTCATCAAGGACCTTCAATAATATTCCATGGGAAAATCCTTGAATAGGGAGAAGCTAGAATATTTGAGAGACTTCAATAGGAAGATCCAAGAAGAAAGTCAGTGTTGGAGGAATAGAGAAGATGAGATGGAAAAAGAGATTTCTAAGCATCAATAAACATTCATCACCATGGGGGGGGAATTTGATAGGAGAATTTTGCATCTCTTGTATTTGGGGGAGAAAGTCATTGAGATGGATAATTATAAAGAGGAGAGGTTCACTGAGGTCACTACTCACCTATAGCAGGACTTGGAAGTGAAGGAAGAAGCCTTGAAGAAGCTAGAAGTAGTTGTTCAAGAGACCAAGAAAGCCCCTTCTATTTCCACTTCTGAAGCTAGTACCATAACGGAGGAAAGCATGGTAAAATCACCTTCTAAGACTCTTTCTCAAGAAACCTTTGGTGACTTTGAGAAGAACACTAGAGGCATAAGTTCCAAGCTCATGAGAAAATGGGTTATGATGGTGAAGGGCTAGGCAAGGAAAGCTAAGAGATTTTTATTCCCATTGTAGCTCAACAGAGGCCCAAGAATGAAGGCCTATGATTCGGTGGACAAGAAGTCAGCACAAGTGCAACTCAAACCACTTTCATCAAGGCAAGAGGAATAAAAAAAAAAATCCATGTGCAACAAGCCATTCTAATTTGCTTGTAGGATCTTGGAAGAGGGAATCAAAGAGATGATTCTGCTATCCATATTTGCTCCAATTATTGGGGGACCAAGAAACCAAGATGGAAAGTATCATTATATACTGAAAAGGCATGGCTTAATTTGTTTATGTTGCAAGAAAAGGGGTCACAAGGCTAGCGATTGTTGGCACTCTACAAGGCCAAGAATCCCATGCAAGAACTATTGTCAATGTTGTAGATTGTCTGGACATTGGGAAGCCAAATGTTGGACGCTTCACCCAGAACTCCATCCCAATAATTGAACATCCAAGAAGAAAGCATGGAGAGTCAAGGTCAAGGGTAATGAGGAGTTGCTTGCACTTGCATCCCAATGAGTAATGGTTGTCCAACGACCTTTTGAGGAGTTAATTCCATTTCTATCCATGAGATGGACAACATGCATATGCCAAAGGTAGCCCTGATTCATCTCTTATCTTCCATCCTACAATAGAGGCACCCTTTCTTGGAGATTTTTCGGATTCTGCTTCTTGATTGGATAACAGTATTAAAGGGATTCAAATCTGTTGGGGACCAAAAGCCTGCAAATGGGGAGGTGTGATCCAAATTGAATCCTTGCATAAGATCTTTTGTAAATATGTAATTGTTTTTTGACAAATTTGGAAGTGGAAGTCAACCATTGTGATGGTTGGCCTTCGAAAGGAAACCATTAAACATGAAGGTTGCAGTGAAAAATAGGAAAGAATAGGAGAATTGGGGGAGAACAGTGGAAGAAAGGAAAGCTTGAAAAGGGAAACCTGCTCGAAGTTTGGTGGATGGAGTCATGGAGCATGTCTACAGTGAGCGAAGGTGTCTTTGAGCCATGGCCATCTACAACTTGTATGCCCATTAGATGTTGAGCTTCCACTGTAAAAATCTATGTCATTTGTGATTTTTATCATTTTGTGATTGTTGGTATGGTGTGAGATCTCTTGTTTGAACTGCACGCTACATAAAATCGTGTTCCTTGTGTTATCTATTAAAATGTTGGAGGATACACCTACATCCATACCATGTTTTCTAGTTGTTTCAATTAATAATTGCAGTGACAATTTTCCTTGAATCATTCGTTGTTCAATTTCCCATTTAATGGTGTTTGTTAGTTGGGTTTCTTCCATCCACTAATAGATTGATGAGAACACTGGTGTGTTTGAATTGCAATAGAATTTAAACCATCCAAAATCTATCTTGGAAAAATTGCTAAAGCGCCCCTCTTCCTATTGAATACATAAACCGTGAATCAAAATCGGGTTGTCTCTTGGATTGCGGCTTTTACACACAGATAGAGAAACATTTTGTGTTTTGACTAAGCGTCATTCCTCTGCACATATATGTTCAAAGCGTTTTAATGCTTAACCACAGGGCACTCATAGCACAACTCTTGTTGGGAATTTGACCTTTGCCCACATGACGTTTTTGTTTCTCTCACTCGCCCATATTTGGCACGGATCATTTTTTTCTTTACCTTTATCTTATACACAACCCAATCAACCTTTTTTTGATCGCTAGAATGGGGAATACATGGAGCTTCATCTAAATCCATGAGTAATGTTCATTTTTAGATGTTCTCAGACTCGTGGAAATTGTTATTAGCTGCAGCCATACATTCTCCCAATATTGTGCAATTCTACAAGCAATAAACAAACTAAAGAACCAAGATCAAATTTTTGTTTTCTGTAGAGGATCCGTGTTGATGCCATGGACGAGCCATAAGCCTATCATTTATGGATCACTTCCATGATTCCCAAGACCTCGTAATGGTGCCCATATTTGACTTGAATGCTAAATAATCCCTCTAGAGGGCATGTGTCATGGTTTTTAGGTTTTGTTCATGATGCTTGAGCTCAAGAAAGTTCAGTTAGGGATTAAAGCCATTTCCCCCCCATAACCATGCTTATTTCTTGACACCCATTTCTAATGCACAAAATGTAGTCATGGTGCCTGTATCCCACTTGGAGGATTGTAAAGAACCCCTATAGAGGAATGGTCTGTTAAAACAATGACTCATTCAAGGTTTTTGATCTCGAGAAGATTCAACAATAACTTGAGACAATAATTTTCCTTCCTCGACCATGGTTAAGGCCTTGCAACCCATCCTAAGTGCACAAAACCTCATAGTGGAATCCATGTCGAACTACGATGCTAAAGATGCTCTAGAGAGGGTCTGTGTTGTGTTTTGTAGGTGTTGTGGCAACCCGGACCAAGAAGCTACGTTTATGGTCTACGGCCCAAATGTTTCCCTCCCATGACCATGGCATTTGAGCTCAAGAAGGTTCATTTAGGGATTAATTCCCTTGTTTCCCCCCGAACCTTGTTTAGGTCTCAAGGCTCATTTGTTTTTACACAAAGGAATGTGCATGCATTTTAAGAAATGTTCACACATTTTCATAAATATGTGCATGCTTTCAAAAATAGGCATGCACTTTTAGAAACATGAGTGTGCTTTAACATGCGCACACTTTTATAACATAGTATATGGAGGACAACAAGGAGGCATGCATGGGGCATTCATGGAGGTTCAACAAGGGATGAAGTAATTTAAATAGTTTCACGTGCACATTTCTAGAATACATGAGTGTTCCTAAAATTTTCAACAAACATGCATTCCCATTACAACAATTTCAGAAATCCTTACAATACCAAAAAGAAGTGACATATAACTTTGAAGAAAAAATTCAAAACAATCCCAGAGTAAATAACACCTTATCCTATGAAGGTTTGATGAGCATATGCATAACCTCCCAAAGTGCATAAGAACATGCCACCTGTTTGATAAGCATATACATAACCTCCTAGAGTGCATAAGAACATGCCACCTGTTTGATGAGCATATACATAACCTCCCATGAGCATATACATAACCTCCCACAGTGCATAAGAACATGCCACCCAATTGGGCATACAAAGTCAACACAAACCTTGGAAAAATGACTATTTTCAATGGTACATAAAAATAATATGAAATAATGGTCAATATTAATAACATTAAAATTTATAAAGACTTTGCAGGTTCAGTGGGATTCCTTTTTGGTAGTTAACTAGATGAAAGGTTTGCACCCAATTCAAAATGTTGATCTACAACTAGTAGCGAGACACTTGAAAGAGGTTGTAGCTATGTTCGAGAGGTTTTCTATTTGTCATATCTACAGGGAGTTAAATCATAGGGTTAGTGCTTTGTCAAAGGAAGGACTAAATCTACCCTTGGGGGAAGTCCATGTGGTGGAATTTTATGGTAGAGAGGTTCTTTAAACTAGACAGTCTCTTTGAGGATAGACTTAGCCTAAGAGAAAGGTGTTTTATGTCTGTTTTTGTGACATTTTTTTGTAAAATGGTGGTAATGTATGTAAGAATGTAGTAAGGATAGTAGAATTATGAAAGGAGAGAGAGGATGTTATTAAGAATTTTTTTGTTAGAAATTTATGTGAGTTAAAGATAGAATGAAAATACTATGTCGGATTAGTAGGAACATTTTAGCATGCAATGTCGGATTAGTAGGAACATTTTAGCATGCACCGAGGAAGGAATGCATGTTTATATCTTCTTAATAATAAAAATGTGATTTCTTTTCCATGGAAAAAAGTGAGATTAAAAAAAAAACATTAAAATGGATCTCAATTATAATGCCCCTTGCTTAGAGAATGTGTAACATTAAAATGGATCCCATGTTGATTAAGGTTGGTTGTCATTGATGTCAACCCTTGAAGAAAGCCCCGTAGCACAAAGGCTTGGGTAATGGACCCAATATTGTTTGATGTAAATATGACTCATTATTGTTTTGTCATGGTTGATAAGAAGTAAATATGGA
>SNQJ01S0038587.1:40612-53181 GCA_010110895.2 Picea sitchensis
TATTTCCAACATCGACAACAATCTCGGGTGTCGAACTATTAACTTCCCTGGATGAACTGGAAACTAAATTAGTAGAATTATTGTGGCAATTATGGTTGCAGCCATGGTTGTGCTGGTGTCCACTGATACTAATCTGATGGTGATGGTGGTGTTCATGGTCATGGTGGTTGTGGTCATGGTTATGGTGGTCATGGTGATTGTGCCTGTTAAGGCGTTTCTCCCTTTTTAAGAGGAGCATACTATTGAATATTACTACCAAACAAGTGCCCACATCTGCAACCACTGCAATCCAAAGGGAAGCATGGCCTGTGAAAGCGAGGGAAAATATGGCAGCCTTCGTCAAGAACGAGATGGCAACATTCATGTATATTTTGTTCAATGACCTTCGGCCGAGCTTCACTGCTGCAGATATCTTCCTGATATCATTGGACATGAGAGCTATGTCTGATGTTTCCATGGCCACTGCAGAACCTGCTACCCCCATAGCTATTCCAATGTCTGCTGCAGCTAAGGCCGGGGCATCGTTAATTCCATCTCCCACCATGGCAGTCAAACCCACCTGCTTGAACTCTCCAATTATCCGTACTTTGTCTTCTGGTAGTAACTGAGAATGCACTGCAATCTCCCCTATCTGCATAAGACCATAAGGCCGAGAGTGATATTGCCATCAGTAGTTTTTTAATACTGAAAGGAGATTAGTCTACCCTATTCTATTGATATATGGAATTCAAGGGCAGAGAATGCATTGATTCTAATGTTTAAAGCTTGGAATATATCCGTACCTCTTTTTCAATAATTGCAGCAGCAGTAGAGCTGTCTCCGGTAAGCATGGCCAGTTGGATTCCTAATTTCTAATGCAAAGTCTTCGTTAAAATGAATGTAACTAACTGATTTTTCATTTTGTAAAACAGAGAACAAACTACAGATAGAAAACAAGCATAATCAAAACAAATGGATCTTTCATTTTTGTAAAACTGAGAACACACTACAGGAAAACAAGCATAACCAAAACAATACTGTTTTATCTTATGCAAAATAGAGGAAGATAAATTCAATTGCGCAGTTGAAAGGTGAGGAAACGACTCTTAATAACATATTCAAACAATAACTTTGTTTATTTGTTCAATTTAGGATCTGGGAATTCTTATTAAAGTAGTTAAGGAATTAAGAGTTAAAATTGAAACGTATTACTATAGGATTATGATTTGATTAAGAGAAATATGTATGTGAATTTTAAAGAGAAAGTATCATCTTAATTTGCTAAAAATATATATTGAATGATGATCATTTGCTAAATATATATAAATATATATTTGATGATGATTTGCTAAATATATATTGAATGATGACTTGCTAAATATATATTGAATGATGATGATGATTAACATTCAAAGAGATTGGATCTTAAGAAGGTAAGAGATTACTTCTACTTCTTTAAAATTGTATTTCTGTGCTCTAAAACATTAAGAGCAGCTTTCTAAGATCACTATGATTTTGATGTAGGAGATTAGAAAGTTTTATATTGTGGAAAATATTCAATATTTTTAAAATGGGATCTAATTTGAGAATATGAAGAAAAATATATAATATATTGATAAAATATATTATTGTACAAAGCTAAAATTGCAATTCAAAATAAGGATTAGTATTTGTAATAGAATGAAATGGAAATGAATTAAAATTAAGAGATTGAAGAAGATATGTGGAATGTACATTAAAAACTGATAAAATTGTAATTCAAAATAAGAATTAGTATTGTGATCAAATGAAATGGAAATGGATTAAAATTAAGAGATTGAAAAAGATATGTAGAATGTACATTAAAAACCTGATAAAAAAAAGGTACAAAAGAATATTAATAATGAAATCGTCTCTTAATTTTAATGAAAAAAATGAGATTTTATATGTGAAATCAACTTAATGACTTGAAAATTGAATATCTCTATTTTTTATAAACATATAACTTATTAATTCAAATTAAACACTTATGATTTAACAAAAAAATTAAAAATTAAAAAAAAAATTTAAACTTATTTTTCAAACCAATAGAAATTAAACATATAATTTATCAATTCAAATTACACACTTATGATCTAACAATTTTTTTTCAAACCAATAGAAATTAAATATATAATTTATCCATTCAAATTAAACACTTATGATCTAACAAAAAAAATTAAAATGATAAAAGAAACAAATTAGAAATTAAGAATGAAGTGAAAGTGATGCTAAATGTTAATGTATGAAAAATATGACCCTTAATTTAACATTAAATTTTGATTAGTTGACATAACTTATTGAATTTATCAACAAATCAAATGAATCTTCATATTAAAAATGTTATATAACACATCAAAATATAATTACAATAATAAAAATTAAGACATCTTAAAAAAAAGATGGAACAAAGTTGCGAATCTAATTTTCCCTATGATTGCATAAATATTTCTAAAACTCTTGTAAAAGATTAATAAAAAATATTCCATTCTATTCTATCCTACAGTACCAACAGAATATAATGTCCATATTGATTAAAAAAGTAACCTCCAGAAAGTGTGAGATTAAGTACTTTCAAATCTCTCACAGCTTCAGCTGCTTCTGGTCTGATTTGATCTGCAACACTAAAGACTAATGCAAACTTCCCGTCTACGCCCACATACCCGACCGTTGGTCCTTGGCTGTTCCATGTATTCGACGAATCTGCAACCCAGAATTCGTTGGAWTGRATGACAACAAATGAACCAKTATGTCATAATTTATTCGATGAATCTGCWGCCCAGAATTCGTTRGAATGGATGACAACAAATGAAYCAGTATGTCATAAYTTAAGCTACCATTAACAGATACCTTGAATCCAACCTAGCCGACTTGCCAAACGAGCATTCCCAATATGAATTTCATGGCCTTCAATGACACCACAGATTCCTTCACCATGGAGCGCCTGGAACTCCGTCACTTCTGCCGATGTCTCCATTAGTCCTCGCTGCCGACAGTATGCTATAATGGCAGATGACATTGGATGGCTTGATTGTATTTCAAGACTAGCTATCCTGTGCATCACTTGACATTTCAATATTATTGTTTTAAATTTTAACTTACCAGATGCATAATAGTTCATGATAGTAACTTACCAGTGCAGAATCTTACTGATTTCTATGCCTTCTTCAATAACTTGTATATCTACGACGCTGAAATCTCCCTGTGTTAGAGTTCCAGTTTTATCAAACGCTATTACCTTTAGCCTTCCAAGTGCTTCTATGTAGTTTCCACCTTTGATAAGGAGACCCATTCTAGCAGCCTGTGCCACTGCACAAGTTGTAGCAATTGGAGTGGAGATGACCAATGCGCATGGGCAAGCAATGACCAGAAGAACTAAGGCCAAGTAAAGCCAATGATGTTCCCTTGAGTGATTAATGCACGCTTCCGCTGCTATTCCTGCAGCTCCCAACACAACGACTGCAAAAGGCCATTTTGCCCCCAGTTACAATAAGTGAATTACTACACATTCAAATACTGTAACTTATGAGGCTGCCGGTTGCCAATACAATAGAGAATAAAGGAGCAATATACCTGGTGTGTAGCACTTTGCAAACTGTTGTATGAACTGATCTGTGCGGGATCGTTGGCTCTGTGCTTCTTCAACAAGCTTAACCATTCTTGCCACTGCAGATTCTGATGCCAGTGCTACTGTCTTCACAGTCATGTAACCTGCATATTTGAAAATATAAGGGTTTAATTTAAAGACTTCCACTATCTCAATCTTTTTGCAGTTCTGCATTACCACAATAGGGGTCTTCACTAATTGAATTGAATCCCAGATGTTTTCTTAAAAATCTACCCAGGGTGATCTAGCGTATAGTGATAATAGTAGAAGCAATAATATATAATTTTATTTTACTGGTGTGTACTCTACTATTGTTTCCCACACATGTACATCCACCCACCCATACTGTAGCTTCTACAAAGGAGGAGGAGGCTGGTGTGTATTCTACTATTGTTTCCCACACATTTACATCCTCAGTATTTTACTATTGTTTCCCACACATGTACATCCCCAGTATTCTACTATTGTTTCCCACACATGTACATCCCCAGCACTGTAGCTTCTACAAAAGAGGAGGGAAAAGCCAGGCAAAAGCTCATAATCATCCCATAACCGCTCAACCAATACTATTGTTTCCCACACATTACATCCACCCATACTGTAGCTTTTACAAAGGAGGAGGAGACTGGTGTGCATTCTACTGTTGTTTCCCACACATGTACATCCCCCATACTGTAGCTTCTACAGAAGGAGGGAAAAGAGAGGGAAAAGCCAGGAAAAAACTCATAATCATCCCATAACCGCTCAACCAATACTATGTACATCCACCCATACTGTAGCTTCTACAAAGGAGGAGGAGGAGACTGGTGTGTATTCTACTATTGTTTCCCACACATGTACATCCCTATACTGTAGTTTCTACAACCAATACTATGTACATCCACCCATACTGTAGCTTCTACAACCAATACTATGTACATCTACCCATACTGTAGCTTCTACAAAGAAGGAGGAGACTGGTGTGTATTCTACTATTGTTTCCCAGACATGTACATCCCCATTCTGTAGCTTCTACAAAAGAGGAGGGAAAAAGCCAGGCAAAAACTCATAATCATTCCATAACCACTCAACCAATATGTTAATAACATAAAGGAAACCACAACCACTCAACCCAATATGTTAATAAAGGAAACCACAACCACTCAAACAATATGTTGATAAAAGACAGCACAAGGCTATGAGCCTATCGCTTGCCAGCCTTCATATGTCTCATAGTATTATAACACTGTTACTGAGAAATCATGTTTGAGTTCTCTGCACGAATATCACTAGTATGAAGACCTTAGAATTACAATCTAATGGCTGAAGTACCTGTGAGATTCATAGTACCGGCCCAGACATTTGCCCCAACATTTTTCTCGACGGGCAAGGACTCCCCAGTCAAACTGCTTTCATCTACGGAGCTCTTTCCCGACATGATAATACCATCTATTGGTATTATATCACCAGCTTTTACAGAGAGAAGGGAGTTTATCTCCACATCCTCAACAGGGACTCTGGCATCGCTTCCTTCAATAATAGCCGTTTGGGGAGCCAGATTCATCACAGATGCTATGGCTGCCCGAGCCTGTGGTCAGGGCCAATTTGATATATGTCTCAAAACTATATATATATTTTTTTTTGTGTATGGAAGCTTTTACAAAATAAGTATCGATGAATATATAAAAGAAAATCTCACCTTGTCACTTGATCTAGATTCTAGCCATTCTGCCAAGGTGAACAGAAAGACAATGGTGCCTGCCTCCAAGTAATCTCGTAATCCAATGCTGCCAGCAACTATTTCATTCATAGAATCATATGGACCTTAGAATGAGAATGACAAACTACGACATTCTAATGTTTCAGACTCTGATTAATCTGAACGTTAAATTACAGGATTCAAAGGCCTAATATGGAGATGGTATTCCACCTGCGATAAGCATAAGCGTGTTGATGTCCAATATTAATCTGCGGAGAGCCACTATGCTCTTCAGTAATATTGGGGGGAGGCCTGCAGCCACGGCTCCTAAAGCCACCCATTGTAAAGGCCTGAACCAAAACTTGAAAAAAGATACGAGGAGCAAAATACCAGAAGCTACAGTGTAAGGGCTTGGCCATATTCTTCCACTTTTCAACTTCCCAGGCACTCGTATGCTGGCATCTAATCTCGCTTGATTCAGAACTTTAACTGAACACAAACCCATTCAAACAATTTCCATTATCAGTCCTCTACTTTAATTCTATCACTTAATTCCACAACTCTGAGAATAATGTTGCTAAAACTTGAAACCAACTTCACCATCCAATCACTTTAAAAATGAAAAATGACCCAGTAATAACAGGATAAGTCCAGGAAGGTGGAAGCTCTTGCCCGGGGAATTGATAACATACCAATATGCGAGGAAGAAGTTAGGAGCGGATTATGCAGAACAGTGACAGTTTTGGAAGGAACATTGACAGAAACACGTTCAACTCCAGCAAGAGGCTTGAGAATCCTTTCGATCAAAGGCACCTCAGATGGACAACAAATGCCCAAAACGTCAAGACTAGTCTTATGCAACCCATGAGCAGGAGGGGGAGGAGGAACAGATTCTGCAATCCCAGCTTCTTTCCGGTCTTTCATGATGCATTTGATCACTCAAAACCTTACACGCGCATATTTATAGTCACTGGCCACATATTCCAGAATATCACTGTACTCCATTAACCTGATTTTCTGAAACGATTTCAATTCAACTCAACAATTGCATCTTTAATATATATGAATCAGAAAGAAAGAGAGCTTTCCCCTCTTTAAATTATTGCTGCGCTCACGACAGAGAGGAATGGTTGTGTCCACGTGCATTGTGTGAAGCTTCAACCGCACAGAGCCCAATCAAGAAATACTCAGCCATCAGTTTCGCTTTCCTCTTGTAACGGCATACTTTATTTGCGGATATACAATTATGAAGTGTGGCCATTTCATTCCTTGCTAATGGAGGTTACAGTATAGTAATCCAACAGCTTGCTCCCACTATTGCAACACGCATTTTTCAAAAGATACATGAGAATAAAGAGTTGTTAGTGGCATAGGATTCTCTCTTTGATGCATTAACGTTGATAAGGAGACGTGACATGGCACTTATATAAAACTTAACTTATAATACAAAGACGATAATTTTATGATTTTAAATGTAGTAACATATTTTATATTTTTACCACATTTAAAGATATTTTTGTTCATTTGATGTTGAATTTTTCTCACTGATTTGTTACTGCTATTCTCATAATCCAATTCCTTCTTCCTAAAAAAAAATTACTCTATGGAATTTGTAATTAGTTCAAACTTTAAACTAAGTTTGGTAAAAGGGAATATTTCCACATTTTGGGTGAATTTTAAACAAATGTATAGAGAAATTTCAATTGTTTCTAACAAGTTCATATCTTACAAATGGATTTCAATTGTTTCTAACATGCTCATATCTTACAAATGGATAGATAGATCCAAACTCACAAGTGGATGAGGAGATTGCACAATTTCATTTAAAGTAGGGTTATTTCAAATATACATCAATAATAGATTAAAATATAGAAACCATAGTTTTAAGGATAAGTTAGTTCCTACTCAAAACTATAGGTAGGACGCGGAGATTGTACAATTTCATTCGAAGTAGGGTTATTTTGAATAGACAACAATAATTGATTAACATATAGAAACCATAGTTTTAAGGATAAGTTAGTTCCTACTCAAAACTATAGGTAGGACGCGGAGATTGTACAATTTCATTCGAAGTAGGGTTATTTCGAATAGACAACAATAATTGATTAACATATAGAAACCATAGTTTTAAGGATAAGTTAGTTACTGCTCAAAACTATGGGTCGGATAGGGAGATTATACAATTCCGTTCAAGGTAGGGTTATTTCGACTATGAGTCGGATGGGGAGATTGTACAATTTCATTCAAAGTAGGGTTATTTTGAATAGACATCAATAATTGATTAAAATATAGAAACTCTAGTTTTAAGGACAAGTTAGTTCCTTCTCAAAACTATGAGTCTTCCACAACTTTTTTAAGGTGTTATATATTAATCAAAAAGATGGTAAGAAATCTATAGAAGAAAAACTTATTACATACAATGTGGTTCAGTTGGAATCAATCAATTCAATGAAACTTGTAAACTCGTTGAATCTAGACCAAAGCATTGTTTTTTAGTTTTTGATGTAGTTATTAAGTTCCAAGAACTTACCCTCCACATTCTCCATAATGAAGGCTCTAATTGAGGATTTTTAGATTTTGAAGGGTAAGTTACTCTATTTTGGATGGCATCTTTGAAAGAGCAAGGGATCAAAGGTTGTATGCCCTTGTAAACCCTTTTAGAGTAGGAGACTTTTGGATCTTTTGAGGAGGAGGTTGTTCCTTTTCTTTGATTCAACCTCTCCATAGAGATGTAGCACCAAGTACAAGGTTGAATTTTTATAAATATCATATCATCTAGAGCATAATCGTCTTCTAGTTTTTTCCTTGCAAAGATTAACTTGTCATGATTGAAAGGTATCCCTACTTTAACTTGGATTTTGTTTTTTCATTTTATTAGTGACATCTTGATTACTCTTTAACTCCATGGTGATGGATTTATTTGAAAGGATTTCTACAAAGATCAGAATGTTCCTTTCAAAAAAAGACCAAAATGAGGTATATTTTGAAAAACACTCTAAACCATGCCCTTGGTGAGGTATATTTTGATCAACATAGTCGATATCACAACAATTGTCTTAGACATTTTGTCAAATAGTTGGTGGACCTCCTTTAGCATTCGACACTTTTCCAGTAGTGGTAAATGTCACACAACTTTGGATGGTATTGAAGGTCACATAATCTCTTATTGAGATTTGTAATGGTGACTATGTCATTTTCTCCACTAGTGACCATGACAAGGAAGTCATTGAACAACCACATGTCCTTGTCACCATGGCTCATCCACAAACTACCTCTCTTCAACAAAGAAGTCCCATAGAACTTTGGCCCCTTATGAACATGAACCTCCATTCTCCCATACTTTTGGAATTTAATAGGCTTGACTGTGGTCCTCATCATCTTGATAATGTGTTGTAAGTCATAAAAGATGCCTAAAATATAAATCCCTTTCTTAAACACATAAGAAAATAGGGGGAACTCTCCTCATAGAGGTTGTGAGTTCCACTTGATAGGATGATGGTCGATGGATTGACGGTGACCATTTTCAGTAACAAGTATACTAACAACTATACTATTTGACAAATAACCAAATAAATATATTGAAAGCCAAAATTGAGAATCAAAACAACAAGTTAACATTTAATGTATATTTATTATTATTATGATTCTTCCCTTTTGTTTCCTTGAACTTGTTGGAAACTACTTACCCTAAAACATCATAATGAATCCACTATAATAACATAAGTTACGAGTAATGTTGTGAACCTATAAGTATAAATTTTATTTATTATTTATGTATATATATATATATATATATATATATATATATATATATATATATATATATAAATTACAGTTTTTTGATAAAATTTGAAATTATATATTTTTCATTTTATTTTTAATAATTATATTATTATATCTTCACATTTTATTTTTTTAATGATTATATTCAATTATAATGAATACAAAAGTATCATAATGAAAGAATATTACAAGAATCATTAATATCATGATAAAATATTCAAATCGAATGGAATATTAATGCCATATTATTTTATAAAAATAAAATACACATTTGGTATCCCATTACAGTACAATTTAATATAGTATTTGTGTTTTGATGTAATATAATTTTACACTATAATATTGAAGATTGTGATTAAAAATTTGAAATTATATATTTTTTCACATTTTTTATTTTTTTAATAATTATATTCATATATCTTCACATTTTTATTTTTTTAATGATTATATTCAATTATAATGAATACAAATATCATAATAAAGAATATTACAGAATATTAATATCATGATAAGAAATATTCCAAATCGAATGGAATATTAATATGCCATATTTTATAAAAATAAAATACACATTTGGTATCCCATTACAGTACAATTTAATATAGTATTTGTGTTTTGATGTAATATAATTTTACACTATAATATTGAAGATTGTGATTATATACCATTTGGATTTTTTTAATGCTAAGAGATGCATCATATCATAAGCGTGCAAAATATATTATTTGATGAGAGCACATGAACATTTGTGGGTCAGGATCAGTACAAGTTTAAAATGTGATATAATTTTGTCAAAAATTTGTGGTGCTTTCTTCTACCTAGAAGTCACGTTCAACATTTAGTTGTGGATGACTCTAAGTAGCACCTACCTTCAGATTTTAGTACGTACCAAATATAGTAATTTCAAGTATAAATATATGGTCATTATGAATTTGTAAGGTAGTAAATCAAAAGTGAATTATTATATGAAATGAAGTAAAGATTGATGGGACTTGCAATATCTCCTACTAAGACCAAGTTGTGTGTGGAGTCTTGTGCATCATGCACTACCTAAGAATGGAAATCATGGGGCACGGGGATTCCAAATATTTGGCGTTATATGACCTGCCCTCTAAACGATTTGTGGAAAAGGAGGTGGGCCAACTTCATTTATCAAATTCAATATGTTTACTTAATTGGACCAAATCATTTTTAAAGAGAAAAACAATATTTTTTTTTTTTTAAGAATTTGGTTGGTTTAGATTAAGTAAAAGCTAAAGGCAATGCATTTATTTGGCATTGTCACCTACGCGTGTTCCATGACATTTGAACATAGATCTTGCCTTTAAAGAACCAAGATTTTCACCCATTATTTTCACTCATATTGCTTTCTCTTATAAGTGTTTTATAAGCACTAATGACACCAATGACATTGATAGGCTTAAGTGTTTTCTAAGCACTAATCACATGAATGACATTGATAGGTTTATGGACGATCGTTAGAAAAAGAATATAACTCATATTTTTGTTAATATGGTTCATATATTTGCTAATACTTGGTCATATAACTTAATGCTCGTAGTCAATCTATTTGGATTCATAAAACATAAACTTGTATTTTAATGTATGCTCATATGTGATACTTTAAACCTTACTATCCATCTATTTGTGTTTATGTAAGAGTTGTAGGTTCATAGTCAATTGTCAATTGGGTGTAGCTTAGATGGTTGTGAGGAATGATTGTTATCCTTCCCACCCGGGTCCAATTCCCATAATGACATGATTAAAGCTCATAATGAGTATGTTGTAATGACTTCAAGCCTATATGTACTGGAAAGTTTCCTTTGATTCAAAATTGAATAGCAGGGCAACTGCTATTTCCGGGGGGGGGAATAACCATTTAAGAAAAAAAAAAGGTTCATAATCAATCAATTTACACTCCACAATCCAATTTGGATTATACATGATGATGATTTATTTAAGGGTTTGTAGGTTTATAGTCAATCAACTTATGCTCCAAGAGCTTGATGATGGAATTGCACGTTTTCATTCAATCAACTTATCCTCTAGGAGCATCATGACAATGATGACTATGATGAAGAAGAATAATCCTAATCTTGAAACTAAGAGTTGTAGGTTCATAATCAGTCAACTTGTGCTCCAGGAGACCAATAATGATGATGTATCTTAACCCCAAATCTAATAAGCATTTAGAGGGATCAAAAGAGATAGAAACATAACTATCTTGGTACTTAAAATATGTGTGGTTAAGATGGATCTATGATGGTTTATTTTATTGTAGAGTTTTATAGTATTATGGTTCATTTTATTTTACTTTATTATTAGTGACATAGATCAATTTTAACTTTGGATATATTAAGCATTGAGAGAGATTTAAAAACAATAGAGATCCAAATTTATTAGTGTTTAAAAGATATCGAGTTAAAATGGATATACATTGGTGCTATATATGTGTGTGTGTGTGTGTGTGTGTGTGGTGGGTTAGCTCTAGTGGATGAGTTTAGTTGTTTTCTCGAATGAGGTTTCGGGGTTGAATCCCCGTCCAAGAGATTGTATAGGGCCTCACTTGATGTCCCCACCGGGTTAGGCCCATAATCAGACAGAATGGTTTACTTCGTTTACCATCCACGATATGTGGGGAAGTACTCGAGGGTTTCCCGTGCTCATGCTCTGTGCTCACATGAAATTTAATTTTTTCTAATAGTGGTATGTTGTTTTTCAAGCAAAATGTAATGTATATGTTTATGTGAGCGCAAGTGTTGAGTACCTTAATGATGGAATTTACTTTAAAAAAAATGCAAATTGTAGAAAACCCATTGTTCTAGTGTAGTGTATTAAAATATTAATTTATAATATTTTAAAATTTTACGAAAGTCATTATATCCTTGAAGTTACAATGCCTTGCATTAGTGTAAGGTATGAGGGTCTTAACATTATCAATTTTATTTTTAGGATTATAGATCTCAGTCTCTTCTAGTGCAATGAAAAACTTAATTTAAAAATGATTAAGATGATAAACATTTATAGCAGAAATAAAAGAGGTATGTATTTTAGGATTTTGATATATGTCAAGACAAAAATAGATTAAAAATAGTTAAAAATATTGATTTAAAATAAAATTATATTTGGAATATGCATAGTCAACTCTATATGTTTCTATAGTTTGATCGACAATGGATTTCTATAGCTTATAGAAAAACAATGTCAAAAACAAAAATATTGAGAGGTATTCATAAAAATGGAGGTTTCAATGTATTTGCAGACCAAACCACTAGGTTTTTCACCTCGAACCTAAATCTGAGGCAACCAACTTAACAAACATGTATGCTAGAGTTGTCAATCCCATCCAAAAAAAATTGAAATGAGAGGAATGTGCATGCACTCTAAGAACCTGCACACACTCTATGGAATGCACACACATTATAAAGTCCACACATGCTCCTATTCCTAAGTCTAACTCTTCTCACCTTCTTGTGATGCCATCTCTCTCTCTCTCTCTCTCTC
>SNQJ01S0038587.1:69637-83712 GCA_010110895.2 Picea sitchensis
AATTGTCCAAATCTGACATCGTCACCTCTAGGCCCCTAATGGGATCTCTGACTCAAATTTTGTGCCACTAGTCTGCAATCGATTCTTGTGCCTGCATAAAATTCTGTGTGATCATACAATGTTGGGCATGGACCCTGAACTTGGAAAAATAACTAAGTTTATATTGAAAATCTGTGAGGAGACTTTGCAACACGGGCTATAGCCCACTTGGTTGGCGGTTATGTAAATAAAGTATATTGTTGGGGAGGTCCTGGGGTCAAGCTCGCGGGCCTCCCCTTTTGGGTTCCCCTTTTAACAACACATGTAATAAATATGTCGTTGTTTGAACCATATATTTTATTTGTTAAACTCCCGTTGAACTGTTGGTTATATTTGGTGCCGCATTTTTGAATTGACCACTGCATGGATAGACCCACATTAAATGGTATTATCAGATTTAATGACACTCCACCAGAATATGGGGTCGTCGACTAGTCTGGTCCCCGAATCCGACACCGTCCGACCCGACCATATATATATATATATAATTTTTTTCGGATTAGGTTGTCCTTGGGCATTTCAGAGGTGCCACGTGGTGCCATACGATTGGGCCATGTGGTGCCCTGTGAATGGATACTTCCATCGAGTCACTAGCTGACGTAAGGTCCTATGTGTTGTCCCATGTCTGGTACGGTCCTACCACATGACAACCACTGAGAGGTGCCACGTGGCACTCCTTAGGGGTGCCACGTGGCATATTTTTATTGGGTCATGTGGCCACCCAAAAATGCCAAATCAGTATGCCATGTGGAAGGTTGTCGTGCTGCCAGGTCAGCATGCCAACATCACCCCATACGATTGAATGATGATTTCATATGTACAAACGGTGATGTTAGCAGGTTGACTTTGACTTGGTTGACCACAACTTTGACCGGCCATATCTTCTTCGTTTGAATTCCGTTTGAGGTTTCGTTTGCATCGTTGGAATGCTCTCAATGAGCTCTTCGACTTGGTACCATTTTGTTTTTGAGATTATAGTACTTTGAATTTTTTTCCTTTTAGATCCCCCCAGATCAATCCTGGACCGAAAAGTCAAAGTACTCAGGAACAAGGCCATATGGATGGAAAATGTTCAATGGAACTTCTACAGTCTTGAAGATGATACATGGGAGCACGAATAAAACATGCAGAAAGAATACTCACAAATGTTTGACAATTTTGAAGAAAACAAAATGCAAGACTCCATTTTGAGTAGCTAGAGTTCCAGAACCACATCTCAGAGTTGTATCCAACTACGTTGGGGGTCCTAGTAAAATAATGGCACATTCCTTGGGTTATCCTTGATAAAAAAAATGGTTTATTCCTTGGGTTGGCCCTAATAAATGAATGGTGCATTCCTGGGGTCAGTGGGTTGAGAGGAATAAGATATTTTGGTTGGAACTATTGCTGGAATTGTAAAACTGCATAATTTTGTTTCTTAAAGTATTGTGATATAAATTTGTATATATATGTATATGTATATGTATATCGAAATAGTGTGCAATGAGGAAAACACACAATTGTAGGGGAGGGGGAATGTAATGTCTCCATTATAATCCCCAGTTTAACTAATGCTTCATGTAGATATAATATGTGGCTATGGCCAAGCGATGTATATGTGAAATGTATAATTGAATTTTAATAAGAAAATGTGATGCCAACTTCTAAGGAGATATGGATAGAGATGGGGGATAAATTAATCCACAAGAGAGGGGAGGGTGTAGGAGGATGTCTAAGAGAGGGGTCCAGGGGGGAAATACCCATGTCTATTAATTCCACCCACATTCTTGAATTTTATTATCATTATGTATTAAAATCTATTTTTTTATTGAGTGTCCCCAAAGCTAATTATTGAATGCATGTAGGAGGGTGGGTGTGAGAAGTCGCATCCCATAGTTATTGGGAGCATGGGGGTTGAGTCCAATCATCTTGGGGAAGTGTGTGAGTCAAACAAACAATCCAAAGCGTGGAAATTCATATGGGCAGATAAATTAATGTTAGACAATGAATTTTTGGACATGAACAACAAGTAGAAATAAATAAAGAGAGCTTGGAGTTGGAGCAACCATGGAGGGAAAATTATATAGCATACTGGATTGTTTCTGGAGTGTATTGGGGCTGAAGACTGAAGAGCCCAATTTTTAGGCCTGAAGATTGAACGCCTGAGTGAGTTTCACTATAGCAAAAAGTGTTTGTTATTGCTGCTGGTATTTTTCCTGGCAGTGAGTTCCTTGAGTTCCCAATAGAGAGATTCCTAGTTACCTATACCAGGAAGACCCTCATAAATGAATGTGATTCCCAAGGCATTGATATAAGTCAAGGGGTACATTCCTTGGGTTGGGAAGGTCGAGAAGAAGAGAGCTGGTGGAAAATTGGGATAGTTGTAGAGAATATTAGTGGGTTGTGGGATTTCTGAGCTGTGAGTGGATAATGAGAGACCAACCTCTTTTGTGGATTACTAATCCCAGCTAGAGGGTGACTTGTTGTTGATATTTGGAACAAAAAGTCTATGGTTGGATGGAACATCTATCCTAATTAGTTAGTTGCACAACTGTTTATACAATATAAGTGTTTTTATCTTTCTTTTGCTTGTATTATGAGTTTATTTGTTGTGCATTAACTCTGTAAATGAGAATGGTTTATATGTTGTTGTAATAAGTTATTTAATGCATTCATGTGTGATTTTATCATGTTGTAGATGCATATAATTAATGGTAGTAAACAATAGTTAAATTTGTATGTAATTCATAGTTGATAAGCTACATGGAATTTGTTAGTTAGCAGAAAATTTAATTTTTATGAGTATTCTACATGTAATGTACCTTAGCTGTGCTGGGGGAAGTTACATTTTCTGTAATTAGAAGGCATATTTTTTAATTTTTGTATAATTGGAAGGAAACTTTTTGAGGCACTTTTGGTGTACTTGGAAAGGATTTTTTGTCTTGTTGTATAATTGGAAGGAATTTTTGGTCCTTTGGAGTAAGTGGAAGGAGAATTTTCCCTTTAAACATGGGGAACCTACATAATATATGTAGAAATTCTTTAAGGAAAGAAAAACCCACTGAAAAGGTAATTGAATAAAGATAAAATCAAATGTTAGGTATGAAAAAACATAGGCTTTTAGTAGAGGTCAATCCAAATTCTAGTGCAATAAATTCCACTATTGTTTCTTCTACATCAACATAAGCAAAGTGCAAGATTTCAATAGAGGCCAATCCAATTCATACCTCTAGTGAACCTCTATTAATCCAGATTGGATCATTATATTTTTTGTCATCGCTCTTGATGCTTTCAAAGTGGAAAAAAATGGAGGAATAAATTTGTAGGGCAAATTTAGTACGAGGTCCCATTTGGAAAATTGGGGTTTGGAACCTTCCAGAGCCATTTTGAGGAACCAAACATCTGTTTTTGGTGAAAAAACAACTAGAAGGTCCTAAAAGTGTTCTACACACCGAGGCATTTCCAACGGTGTGAGAATTACCTCAATCAATGTATGTATGCAAAATCTATGCCTCTTGCAAGTTGACCTATCATGTTGAGCACCATAGTACTAGAGGATGCCACGTTAGCCCTCATTACTCATGCATATGGGGCTAGCAATCTATGTAATTTCAAAACTATTCTAGAAGGTACAAAACCCTATCACAATTGAGGGTTGAGGAAGCCAAAACCATACCTCTATATGGCTATTGGGCTATGTTAAATATTGGTCCGCTAGGAGGAGAGGGGGTTCCCTTCTATGCCATTTTATTTGTTGGAAATACTAAGAGGGGGGTGAATCAGTATTTAGAGAAGTTAGTATTTTTGAACTTGTACTTCAATCAGATCATGTATTCAATTTATATCCAGTCAATAATGAATACTATCCAATGGACAATGAAGAATAGTATAAGAGATACACCAATACACCATGCACAATATATAAGACGTAATGATGTATTATTGTTCAAAGGAAGTAATGACTTCCAAAGGTAGCTACAAATTCCAAATATAAAGGGAGGGATACATTTACGAAAGGAAGATACAATCCTCCAATATCAAGAGAGGGTTGACCTCTCCATCCTTGCCCCTTCCTTCCACCAAATAATATTTCCCCTTCCTTCCACCCAAGAATATATGAGAGATAATAAAACTTTACATTAAATTATCACCATCAAGCAACCATCACATAGAACCTGATAATGCTTCCTAAGAATTCTTCAACTTATACAACTATTCACTTCTTGAAATACTTTGATCTTGTAGATAATATTACTCAATGTATTCTCTGAAACTCCTGCAAGTTTCACTCCTTAAATCCTCTCAGAAAAGGAGTTATAGAGAAAATGGTAGACCTTATTCAATTTTGGTTTATTCAATAGAGCGAACTCGTATAGAATGCCCTGCGCTAAATGTTTAACATCAGATTCTGAAATTCGTACATAGGAAACTAAAACTTGTACTCCTTCCAATGAAATTGGTCTCATTTCATTTGGGTTCTCTATGATTACATTGCGACTGTTTTACTCGGAATATCGGTTTATGACTAGCTTCAAGACTAGTCAAAAACCCTATCTTCCGTAGAGTGTATCTCCACAATTATAGTGAATAAAAAGATGAAATGTTTACCATAGGTACCTATATATGTCTTCTCAATATCCTCTGAATTTCACCATCTAAATCGTTCTAGAAACAAAGTTATAGAAAAAATGGTAAGATGACCTATAAATAACATATCTTAGAACACATCATCAAAAGACTTCATCCTCCCTTGAAATTCGACCTTCTTTACTTCATATTGCCTCAGAAATTCAACTTATATATCCTTGTTCATTAATAAACTTGTGTGTGTTAAAAAATGAATGTATAATGAGATGTATTTATACCCTTTATGTCACTTCCTTTTAACATTAGGGCCGACATGTAGTTTCTGCTTCAATTCACATTGTCATCTTCAAAAATTCATTTCTCCTCAATCGTGAGGATCCACGTGATGTTCCACATACCATTGTAAGCATCATGAATTATACTATCCATCCATGGGTGTTGTATATTCATGTGTAATTTTATTCATGTCTATCTACTTCGATCAACTGTGGGGTCCAAAAGCCAATGGTTAGGGTTGACATCAATGACTACAACCAATGACTAGGGTTGACATCAATGAAAACAACCAATATTCCAAAAATATCCCCCTTTGTCATTGATGGCAACACTCATTCTCCCCCTGTCATCATGATCCCAATTTCTCTCCCCCTTTGACATAAATGGAAAAGGGTGGGGTTTCTCCCCCTGAGTTCAATGGTATAAGGTGACCTTCTTCTTTGGGGTTGCTCCCCCTGAACATGTGGCACTCAATAATACTTCATCCTTATTTTTGGTCTTTGAGAATTTTTCTTCCTTGGAATCCTTTTGTGTGGCTTTTGTATTCTCTCTCTTCTTCATGTATATGATGTATATGTTGTTCGATCTTTTTGTTGTAGTTGCAACCAATCTTCCTGATTTATTTTCTCTGATTTTACATTTTCAGGAGTCAAACGTAAGAGGGTTTCCTTGATCACATATTTTTATGACACTGTGGATATTATGCTTCAGATATTCAACCAATATGACTTTTCCTGCTTTTACATTTTCACTTCCAATCTTTACAGTTCCTTTTCCAAGTATTTTGGTAGATGAGTCATCTCCAAATGCAAAATTTCCACCCTTTTTCTTCAAGCTGGCAAATTTGTTTAGATTTCCGGTCATATGAGATGAGCACCCACTGTCTATGAGCCATTCATCTTCTTCTTTGCATTATTTAGTGACCAATGCTATTCTACAGTTTTCAATGTGTGGAATTTATTTCCTTTTCCATGTTGTAGTTGGTATAGGGAAATTTGACATAGGATTATCTTCCTTCATCTATCTGCAATCTCATGCTTTGTGACCAATATTATTTCACTTGTAGCATACAATATTTTGATCCATTAATGGAGAAAATGGATTATAATTTCTGTTGACAGGTCTACGAACATTCCATATATACTATTTGCACCATTCATGTAGCTTGCATAGTTATTCCTTTCATTGATTCTACAATTGATTGCCTTGTGTCCAAAATTTACACAAGTATAACAATGTCCAAGAAATAAATTTTCATACCTGGGAGTAAGTGATCTTCTTTGTGGTGTGGTCCATCTTGGTTCACAATTTATTCTTCTGTAGTTTCCTTCATAATGATTTCTTTCATACTTGATGGGAGATGATCTTATTGATGTCTCATTCCTTCTGAATTCTAGTCTTCTATCTTGTTGTTCAACTTTCTCTGGAGTGTTGGTTTCATGATTTTCATCTTCCTTCTCTTGGTTTGTTGTCTTCAAACTGTCATTGTATCCTAGTCTTGTCTTGTCATTTGGATATCTTTGATTGCTAAGGATCTCATCTAATTTTTCAGTTCTTTTTTCGAACTTCTTCAACTTTTCTATTGTCAATAGTAGCTCCCATTTTGTGTGATCTAATTATGCTTTCAATTTCTCATAATATTCTAATTGTTACTTCACGCTATCAATGGTCTATTCAATCTTGTAATTCTCTTATTCACAACTACTCAATTCACCTTTTAGTATTATGTTTGTATTTCTAAGCTTTCTATTTTCAGTTTCAATATGCTTCAACTTTTCAAGATTCTCATCTTCTTGTTCACTCTCTACATTGTCCTTGTATCCACAAAAGGAATCAAGGTTGGTTTCTTCATCTGAATCTTCTTCAGAAATGATTTCTTCTTCTTTAGAACTCTTGTTATCATCATCCTTGGTTTCTTGGGTTATGAAGAGGACTTCTCCTCCATCATTATCTTCTTCATCAGTCTCATATGAGGAGATGTCATCATCCTTGGAGTAGAATCTCTTTTTATTGTTGAAAATTCTCTTTTTATAGGAACATTTTTCAATAATAAGTCCTATTCTACCACAGTTAAAGCATTTGAGAGGAGACTTACCTTTGTATCATCCAGTTCCCTTCTGGATCCTTCTTACGAAACTTGTTATTTCTTCATCACGGTCATTATCCTTGTCATTTGTCTTATTTATGGCTTTAACGGATGCTTCATTTTTTGGTTGGTCACTTTCTGTACTTGTTCTCATTTCATATGCTATAAGAGACCCATGTAATTCATCCATTGTCATTTTGGTCAAGTCCCTAGTTTCTTCAATGGCAGAGACCTTAACAACATACTTCAAGAGAAGTGATCTCAACACTTTCTGTACAACCAAGGATTTATTGAGATCTTCACCTAATCCTCTGATAGCATTAACAACTTCATCAACTATAAGAAAATAGGTTTCAATATCTTCGTTTTCATCCATCTTCAAATATTCAAATTATGCTCTTTGTCATTGAAGCTTGACCTGCTTAACTTTTGGATCACCTTCATAGATACTCTTGAGTTTGTCCCATACCTCTTTAGTAGTTCCACAACCCATCACTTTGCTAGCAATGGTTGGTGCCAATGCTCCTAGAATAACATGTCTGGATTTTTAATTACAACTCATAAGCTTCTTCTCATTTGGATCGGTTGGAGCATTCTTCGGGATTACATATCCATTTACAACTGAGTACCAAATTTCTACTCCCAAACATGTTAGGTAAGTTTTCACTCTATCACTCTAGTATGCATAATTTATTCCATCAAATCGTTGAATCCCATTTGGAATGTGCTCATGGTCATCCATCTCTGCTCAGGATTTTCCTTCCAGTGGTTATACTGTTCTGAAGGCAACCTACTTTGACACCAGTTGTAGAAAATACCGAGAGGGGGGTGAATCAACATTTAGAGAAATTAGTATTTTTGAACTTGTACTTCAATCAGATCATGTATTCAATTTATATCCAATCAGTAATGAATACTATCCAATGAAAAATGAAGAATAGTATAAGAGATACACCAATACACCATGCACAATATATAAGAATTAATCATGTATTATTGTTCAAAAGAAGTAATGACTTCCAAAGGTAGCTACAAGTTCCAAATATAAAGGGAGGGATAAACCTCCAAAAGGAAGATACAATCCTCCAATGTCAAGAGAGGGTACCTCTCCATGATTTCCCCTTCCTTCCACCCAAGAATATATGAGAGATAATAAAACTTTACACTAAATTATCACCATCAACCAACCATCACATAGAACCTGATACTGCTTCCCGAGACTTCTTCAACTTCTGCAATTATTCACTTATTGGGATACTTTGATCCTATAGATAATATTACTCAATGTATTCTCTGAAGCTCCTCCAACTTTCACTCCTTGAATCCTCCCAGAAAAGGATTTATAGAGAAAATGGTAGACCTTATTCAATTCTGGTTTATTCAGGAGAGAGAACTTGTACAGAATTCCTTGCATTCAATATTTAACATCATATTATGAAATTCGTACAAAGGAAACTACAACCCGTACTCTTTCCAATGCAATTGGTCTCACTTCATTTGGATTCTCTATGAAGATGTTATGATTTTTTTACCTGGAACACCTATTTATTACTAGCTTTAGGACTAGTCAAAAACTCTATCTTCCATAAAGTGTATCTCCAAACTTATAGCGAATAAAGAGATGAAATTTTCACCACGTGTACCTAGATATGTCTTCTCAATAGCCTCGAAATTTCACCATCTGAATTGTTATAGAAACAAAGTTATAATGAAAATGGTAAGATGACCTGTAAATAACATACCTTAGAACACATCACTAAAAGACTTCATCCTCCCTTGAAATTCAGCCTTCTTTACTTCATATTTCCTCAGAAATTCAACTTATATATTCTTGTTCATTAATAAACTTGTGTGTGTTAAAAAATGAATGTATAATGAGATGTATTTATACCCTTTATGTCATTTTATTTTAACAGTAGGGGCGGCATGTAGTTTCTGCTTCAATTCACATTGTCATCTTCAAAAAATTATTTCTCCTGAATCGTGAGGATCCACGCGACGTGACACATACCACCGGAAGTGGCATGACTTATACTATCCATCCATTTGTGTTGTATATGCATGTTTAATTTCATTCATGTATATCTACTTTGATCAACTGTGGGGTCCAAAATCCAATGGATAGGGTTGACATCATTGACTACAACCAATGACTAGGGTTGACATCAATGACAACAACCAATCTTCCAACAATATTTTGTTCCATAACAGAGATGAACAAATGGGATTGGGAAAATTAGAGAGGATACTAGAGAGGGTTAATGCCATGTAATATCCTAATATCCCGCAGGTCTCAGGTGACTCCATAGAGAGTGCCCTCTCCTCTATACTCACATTATTTCCATACCAGAGAAAAGAGAGTAGAGTAGCCTCACCTTCAAGCTAGATTTTCTCTTGTAAGGATTTCTTAGAGAAAATATTTTTGTAATTTTGTGCATGGTGTGTGATTATATATTACTATTCTCTAGTTTTAGCATTTTATCTATTTCATGCATAAGGAAAAAATCAGTAACCAAAGATTATGGAATCTAAAGAAATTTAACCTTCATAGTGTAGATTTCAGTTTGATTGATCAGATTTGTTTTGATGAACTATTCCGGTGGAATATCCATGAAAGTTAGATCATATTGGTATTAAATAAGGTTTTCTTGGGGTATTAATGGAAAGTTACATGAATATAGGAATCATTTTAAGAATAAAGTCGTATAACCATAGCCATGGTCAACAAGTCTATTCATAACAACCCTCGAGATCTAGCAGAGGAAATATTTGTGAGGCTGGAAGAGAAAGTCATTGACATATCTCATAATATGTACCTTCTGATGGCAGCTCTAGCAAGCAATATTGGACCATTCATAGAAGTTGGAGGCTCGAACTTAGAGTTTGGATCAGACGAGAAAATTGGGAGATAATGAAGACCTAGAAAAGGAGTTGTCATCCAATTTCTAGTGCCAAAACCTATTAGAGACCTAACCTTCCTAACCCCTCACATAGTTAGAATAAAATATTTTCCATTTAATAAAGGCCAACATTAGTAAATAAGGCCTATTTAATAAATGTGAACATGTCAATGTAAGAATACCTAACATAAGCTTCCGCTTCTATAAATATCTTCATATAGAATGTTCTTTAGAAGATAGAATTAGTATAAATAAGAGTAGGAAGCATGCAAAGTATTTGTCTTAAGAATATTGTAATAGAGCTCTGCTTTGCTGGAGGTTTGCCCCTCAAAGAGACAAGTGAACATTTCTTTCTTTTGAGTAAAGGTATTATTTATGGTGTTGATCTTATCAATATTTTGTTGTTCCATTGATATCTATTGAATATTCCTATTTCTTCATATTATATTACATATGGTACCTTACAAGTGGTATCAGAGCACTTTCCTTAGAAGGAAATTATGGGTTAATTTTTTTTCAGGGTAGAGACAAGTTCCAATGTCTTTAAACTACTGTGATCTGTCATTGAGCGCATAAATCTGTGTTCAGAGAAGCATACACATAAGAAATAAAAGAGGTTTTTAAGCTCAAATTGTTGGACACCCTTGTAACCCATGTTTTTACCCCTTCAAGTGGTAGCGCATTAGACATCACTTGTATATGAAATTTCTCTTCCAAGTACCTCTGGTATATCGGGAGCCCCTCTAGGTATCCTGAAACCAACCATAGATCAATCGATCGATTACCTGACTGCTATAGTGCCACCAGGAACAACGCTTGGGAAGATACTCTCTAGTACCTGGGTAATCAGGTAGTATGACTAAGGGTACAATCTAGTTGGTGCCATGATATATTGGACCGAGTACTATTGTTCAACCCCGCACGTATATTAGAGAGCTATAACACAAGGAAAATCCTTGTTTGTAGGAACCCTGAAAAACATAACCCTTGGGATGGAAACAAAACATATCAAACAAGGAACAAAAGGTTTATTTTGGCCATGTAACCTTGCCTCCTGCATTCTGGTTGCAAAATTACTACATATTTTTCTCTATTAAGAATTTGGGAATTTTGACACTACAGTGTTATTTAGGTCAGAGTATAACTCTGCATAAGTAAAAACAAAATAGTATAGCGGTCCCACCTGCACCGTTATTTTGTTCCTATTCCATTGGATTCCTATCTTCACCCTAATCACAGTGGTACCTATCATTTTTAAGCCTATTTTTTTCATGGACCCGACCCCCTTCCCAACACTCTTATTTATGATCCATCCCATTGGACTCCCCTTTTTCCCTGATCATTGTGGTAGCTATCACTTATCGATTTTTTTCAGTGGTCCCACCCACTCTTCCCGAAAACCTTAATTGACACCTATCCCATTGCTTTCCTCTTTTCACCTTGATCATAATCATATATCTCATTTCTCTTCCTTTTTTATGTGGTCCCACTTCCCCTCTCCGAACCCTCTCATTCTCAAATGGCCACCACTCGCAACCAAGAAAACCTTCATTTGCAAGTTGAATTCAAAAAACACCGGGAGGAAATACATAAAGTGACTTAAGAAATTGGTTTCACCAATTCCAAATTGGCCACCTTTGAGGCCAAAATTAAGAGTGAATTTGAAGTAGTTAAGGCTCAACTGACTTCCCTCACCACCACTCTCAACTAATGGTTAAAATAGTCCCATGGCTCTACATCCTTCGAGAAACCTTCACACTATGAAGGTGAGGACTCTACCCATAATATGGCCTTTCATTCCAACTCCCTTCATCTTGACCCCCATCTTCCCCGAGTGGAGGTGAACAAATTTGATGGCTCAAATCCCATAGGATGGGTACTCAAATGGAACATTGTTTCTCCTTGCATGGAATTATTGATGATTTGGCCAAAATTCATTATGGTGTCCTCTATCTGGATCACGAATGCTGAAAAATGGTGGAAATGGTGTAGAAATACATGCCAAGGATATGTTTCTTGGACACGATTTGTTGCAGATCTTTATGAATGCTTTGACATTGAAACCCACTATCTTGGTCATCTGACCAAGTTGAAAAAATCTGGCACAATAGAAGACTTTATAGATTCCTTTGAACACTTGGCTTTCCACATGGAGGGCATTCCCAATGATTTCTTTAGGGAATTCTTTATCAATTGCATCAACTATGAAATTCATGCCTAGTTCCTAATGGGTTTCCATCAAACTTATTTCGAAGCTACTCATTGAGCCAAGGAGTCCCAACAGATTATTTCCACCGAGAACCACAAACCCTCCTTTATTCCTCACACTTAACCTACCAATCTTACCTCTCCTTCCACTTTTGTCAAGATCCATAAACTAAATCAGGCATAAATGGTTGAACACTAACTCAAGGGTCTTTGTTATAATTGTGATGAAAAATATTTTCCAGGACACAAGTGCAAGGATTTTTTTTTTATGGCCATTGAATATGAGGATGTTGCTGATGAGGAGGCCGAAGTTTCCCCAGTTGAAGAGATAGCCCCAACTGATGCTCCTACTCCACCCTCTTATTAACCATATGTTTAACCTATGATTTCATTGCATGGCCTTACTAGCTTCTCTAGTCCCCAAACCCTCAAGCTCATTGGTTACATTAAGCATAAAAAGGTCATCATCCTCATTGAAAATGGAAACACCCATAATTTTTTTTCAGCATCACATTTCCCAGGAAATCAATTGTTATGTCCATGCTATCAACAATTTTCAAATCATGACTGCGAATGGTGGTTCCATGAAATGTGACACACATTGTGAAAATGTGTACCTACAATTTGTTCAGTATCACCTGAAATATCATATGTTTTCCATTGACATGGGTGGTTGTGATATTGTTCTTGGTTTTGAATAGTTACACACTCTAGGACCCATTCTCATGGATTTAATTAATTAACCATGCAATTCTAGCAAGAGGGACAACAACATAAGTTCCAAGGAATCAAAACATGATCCCTTGAGATCATCGGTTCCCACCAAATGGAAAATCTTCTTAGAAAAGGATACTCAGGAATTATTTCTCATATCATTTCTATTCAAGAAATTGAGACATCCTCTGTGCATCCTGACCTCCAATCTATCTTCTCCAAACACCAAGTCATTTTTTCCACTCCCCATGGAATTCCCCCTTCCTGTGCTGTTCATTATCATTCCATTCCTCTAGTCTCGGGTAGCCTTGCCCCTAATGTTCTCCCTTATCATCATCCCTTTTCCCAAAATAATGAAATTGAGAAAATTGTTTAGGAATTGCTAGAATATGGTGTTATACATCCTAGCACTAACCCCTATTCCTCTCCTTTGGTCATGGTACTCAATAAATAAAGCAATTGGCACATGTGCCCTGACATTCACGCCCTGAAAAAACTCACCATCAAAGAAAAAATTCTCATTCCTATAATTGATGACCTCTTGGATGAATTGAGTGGTGCTAATTACTTTACTAAACTTGATCTCCATTTTGGATACCACTAGATCCTTATGAAAGAGGAAGACACTCCCAAGACTGCCTTTAGAACTCATGAGGGTCACTATGAGTTCTTGGTTATGCCCTTTGGTTTGTGTAATGCTTCCTCCACTTTCCAAAGTCTCATGAATCATGTCTTCCATCCATTCCTCCATGATTTTGTCTTAGTTTTATTTGATGATATTCTCATCTATAAAAAAACTTGGGAAGCCCATCTTGACCATGTGGATCAATTTCTCCATCTACTCTCTAAGAAAATCATTTTCCTCAAACAGTCTAAATGCGCCTTTGGAGCCTTTGAAGTGGAGTACCTGGGTCATATTGTTGGAAAATATTGTGTATGGGTGGATCCTAAGAAAATTGAAGCTATGAAGGATTTGCATCACCCTAAAACTCTTAAGATATTATGTGTTTTTATGGTTTTAACTGGGTATTATCACAAGTTTGTTCAGAATTATGAAAACAATATTCCACCTCTCACTGTTGTCCTTAAAAAGAATGCTTTCACTTGGACTCCAACCACTGATAAATCCTTCCAAGCCTCGAAAGAGGCTACATGCACAACTCCATTCTTGTCCCTTCCGGACTTCACAAAGACTTTTTCCCTGGAATGTGATGCTTTAGGGAAAGGAATTGGGGTAGTCCTTATGCAAGATGGATGGCCTTTGGCCTTCACTAGAAAAAAACTTT
>SNQJ01S0038588.1:8302-37265 GCA_010110895.2 Picea sitchensis
CAACTCAGATATGTTGATTCTTTTGAAATTGATTTTTATTTGTTACTAAGGGAACGAAGGTCTACTACATTAGATGATATGATGACTGATGCCATAGAATTCGAAGTGAATGTAATGGCCTCAGAAATATAAAGTCTAACTCTGGCAGAGACATGAACAAAACTCAAGATAAGTCCCAACCTTCGACCTCACAAACCTTAGAAGAAAGGTTTGAAATGATGATGAGAACCATGGAGAGAATGATGGAAAGAATGGCCTTGGATAATAGGCCTAACCCCAGAGAACAGGATGATGTTCCACCCAGAAATCCAAGGAGACAAGAAATCCCACGAATTAGACAAAGAGAACAAAGGAATCAAGGGAACCAGACAAATCAAGCATAACAAAGAAATCAGGGAAATCAGGTGAATCAGGGGAACCAAGGAAATCAGGGAGATCAACATATAAGGCCCCGTTTTCAAAATAATTATGTAAACGAAAATTATGATGGATATTTTGAAGACAACATGAATTGTTGTGATGATAAAGAAACATAGATGTTTTTGACTAAAGAAGAACATGACCAGTTCATGGATGCTAGTGAGATCTTTCTACAGGATGAGGAGGAAAGGTTATCAATAGAAAAGGAGGATTACCAAGTGGGACTACAAGATTCCATCATGCAATTCCAGAGACAATACAATCTCCGAAATAAGAGAGTGTCTGAAAACTTCCCAAAAGGAAATCGTCCAAAGGGAAACCCCACCAAAGAAGCTCAGAGTAACATACCCTCTTCAAGTCAGCCCAAAAAGGATCGTGTTGCGAAGGATTCTATTGCAAACGATTCTACTGCAAAAGGTACTGTAGACAAAGGAAAGAAGAAGGAAGAACCCCATAAGAAAATATTGGAGGTGAGAAAAGAAACATTCACCAAAGAGGTAGAGAAAACCTCATCCTCTTTCAATTTTGAAAGTGAGATGGCCAAGATCAAAATTTTTGTACCATTTAATGAATTGATCAAGAATAGCGAATATAGAAATTAGATCATCAAGATGATTAAGATGGAACAAAACTCTGACACCTTGAACATACAAGATGATCACCCAACCATCTTATTTGGACCAAGAGTAGAAGAAAATAGTGATAATGAAGAGGTCCCCCCTTTCTATGTTAGCTTGAAAATTCATGATATGACTCTACACAATGTCATGCTGGATTCCAGAGCATCTCATAACCTAATGCCCAAGGTGGTCATGGACCAACTAGGCCTGGACATCACAAGGCCTTACAAAGACTTGTTCTCTTTTGATTCCAGGAAGGTGAAGTGCCTAGGTCTTATCAAAGATATGGTGGTGTCTTTGGCACAGATGCCAACAAAGAACATGGTTATGGATGTAGTGGTTGTTGACATCCCTCCCAAGTTTGGCATGTTGTTGTCAAGGTATTGGGCTGCAAAATTAAAGGGAACCCTCCAGATGGACATGTGATACGCCACCATCCCTCTTTTTGGTCAGGACAAAAGGTTGTAGAGAGAAGTTTTTCTAAAATACATGGTCATCAACAAGTCACAGCCGAGTAACCACCCCATCTACTCTATGGAAACTGAGTTGGGATCTTCCATTTTCTTCAATGACCTATGTTACGAAGAGAAAGAACTAGAAATTAATATGGCTGATAAAGAGAGATATGATCAACAGATTGAAGAGTGTACATAGTAGCAGGATAATGCAGAAGAGAAGACATGGAAGATGAGTTTCGATGCAGCTACCTGTAGAGAGGGAGCAGGGGCTGGCATATGGATCAATCACCCCAAAGAAGATTCAAAATTATGTTCTTATAAACTTGTTTTTGAATGCACAAATAACATGGCCAAATATGAAGCATTAATATTGGGGTTGAAGGTTTTGAAAGAATTGGGTACCAAGAGAACTGTTGTACATGGATAATCTGAGCTAATTATCAATCAAATCAAAGGCATATACCAAACAAAATATCCCATACTGAGGACTTATAGGAACCTAGTAGTGGACCTCCTTGAGAAATTTCCAGAATATAATCTTTCAGCAATTCCAAGAAAACATAATCAGGTTGCTAATGCCTTGGCTACTTCAACAACAGTTTTCATAGATCCAATTTTCCCTGACAGAAAATACAAGGTTGAGGTCAAGTACAGGCCAGTAGTCCCAGATAATATGAAGTACTGGCAAGTTTTCAAAGATGACAAAAAGATAGAAATCTTCCTCAAAATGGAGAATGAATTCGAGAATTTGAACATTGATGATGAATACTATGATGATGAGGTGGATGCAACTTCTTTCACAAAGGAAGGGTATTTTGACAATTAGATTGCAGATAGAGATATCGTCCAACTAAAGAGCAACATCATTCTGAAGGGTCTGGTCCCATTGGAGAAACTCTTTGATAATAATGATGTAGCCATAAGTCCAAATATTACAGTAAATGAAGGGGATGTGGAAGATTGCAATATTGGGACTCCAGAGGATCCAAAAATCATTAAGTTGTCCAGGTCACTCAACCCTGAACTCAAGGAGAAATATATCAAATTAATGAAAGAGTTCCCTGATGTTTTTTCCTAGAGCTATGATGATTTGAAATTTTATGACACCGGTATAATTCACCATGTTATCACAATCAAAGAGGATCATAAACCTTTCAAACAAAAAAAAAAGGATAAATCCTTTACTGTTGCCTTTGATCGAGAAAGAAGTAAAGAAACTATTTGAATCCAAAATCATAGTGTCCCTGAGATTTTCTAAATAGGTGGAAAATCTGGTGCCAGTCAGAAAAAAGAATGGAGAAATCAGGTTGTGTGTGGATTTCAGGAATCTGAACAAAGTATCTCTAAAAGACAACTGCCCACTGCCTAAGATGGATCATATTTTACAGAATGTGGTGGGTTCTCAGAAAATGTAAATGTTAGATGGTTTCTCTGGATACAATGAGATTGTGGTGCACCATGACGATCAGGAGAAGATGACATTTACCATGCCATGGGGAACATTCATGTACACCAAGATGCCTTTTGGACTTATGAATGCACATGCAACGTTTCAAAGAGCTATGGACATAGATTTTGATGACAAAAAATATAAGTTCATTGTTATCTACCTTGATGACATCATTGTGTATTCTAACTCAGATGAGGAACACCTCAAGCATATTACAAGGGCATTTCAAAAGTGTAGAAATTTCGAAATCTCGTTGAATCCTAAGAAGTCAAATTTTTCCATGGAAGAAGGGAAGTTGTTGGGTCACACTATTTTAAAAGAAGGGATAAAGGTAGACCCAAACAGAGTTGAGGGGATCTTAAAAATTGGTACACCCAGAAGCAAAAAGGAGGTGCAATCTTTATTGGGCAAAGTGAAATTTTTGAGAAGGTTTATCCCAAATTTGGCCGAAATCATAAAGTATATCACCAACATGCTCAAGAAAGGGAATGAAATAAAATGGACCCCTGATGCCAGAAAATCCTTTGAAGACATTAAAGTGGCATTAACCAAGTCTCTAGTACTGGCCAACCCAAACTTTGAAAAGGACTTCATATTATTCTCTTTTTCCTCAGAGCACACAATCGTTGGTGTTCTATTGTAGAAAGATGAGCAGAATTATGGGAAGGCCATAGCATATTACAAAAAGACATTGAGAGATGCCCCTTTGAAATATGATATCATGGAGAAGCATGCATATGCACTAGTCAAGGCCTTGAAAGAATTCAGAGTTTACATCCTGCATTCTCATACAACTGCTTATGTACCCAATAGCTCTGTGAAATATATCCTGACTCAACCTGATCCTGAAGGAAAGAGGGGTAAATGGATAACAGTGTTGTTAGAATATGACCTTGAGATCAAACCTACCAAGTTGATCAAGGGACAAGGGCTCGTGAAGCTGATGGCACAGACCAATTGTGAACTCCTAGGAATAAACTTCATTGCAAACCTATTAGAAGGTGTAGAAGAAGAGAGAACTCCTCAAATATCCCAGAAATTTCTTGATTCCATGTGGTATGACGACATCATCTTTGTGTTGAAAAATTTGCATGCTCCTCCTGAATTTAGTAAAACAAAGGCCATATTCTTGAAACTGAAGGCAACAAAGTTTTGTATAGTAAATGAATCTGTATATTGGAAAGATCCAGGGGGGATTTTATTGAGTTGTTTGATAGAAGAAGAAGTAGAAAATACCATCAGATAATTCCATAAGGGTGACTATGGGGGTCATCATTATTGGAAGAAAAATGTGCATAAGATTTTGAGGGCTGGGTTCTACTGACCTAGCATTTTTCCTGATGTCTATAAAGAGGTTTCAAAATGCCATGATGCCATATTTTTGATGGAAAAGGAAAATTGCAGCCTCTACCTTTGAAACCCATTTCTATAGAAGCTCCTTTCAGACAGTGGGGCCTTGATTTCATAGGAGAAATACATCCACAATCCTCAGCCCTACACAAGTGGATTCTGACAGCAAAAAATTATTTCACTAAGTGGATTGAGGCAATTCCCACCAAGCAGGAAACAAATGATGTTATCATCTGGTTTTTCAAAGAAAATATTATGTCCAGGTTCATATGCTCAACCAAGATCATAACAGACAATGCAACGACTTTCAAGTCCAAGAAAATAGAAAAATTATGCAATGATTACAATATCACCCTTGGTCATTCTACATCATACTACCCTCAAGGAAATGGGTTGGCCAATTCTTCGAATAAAAGCTTAGTCAGAATCATCAAAAAAATGTTGTAAGAAAATAAAAAGGCATGGCACAAAAATCTCATCCATGCACTATGGGCTAACAAAATATCCCCGAAGAGATCCATAGCCACATCCCCTTTCCAGATTGTTTATGATATAGAGGTAATTTTTCCTACTGCATTGGGATTGCCAGTGATGAAGCTATTACAGGAGCAAGATGCAGAAACATATGCCACTTGAAGAAGAAAGGATGAACTAATCAATGTCCAATATACGAGAGAAAGGGTTGTCAATAATGCTTAGCTATGTTAAGAAAAGATCAAAGAGGATTTCGACAGGCGTACCAAGTCATATGACTTCAAACTGAGAAACTTAGTATTAAAATGGGATGCCAGAAATGAAGATAAGGGAAAGCATGTTAAGTTTGATCATCTGTAGTTAGGACCATTCAAAATTGCAACATATTGTGGAAGCAATGCCTACATACTACATGAGAGTAATGGAGACATCATTGGAGGAGGGCCTATGAATGGCAGGTTCCTCAAGCATTATATCATTTAAACATCATCACCCCTTCCATTCATTGTACATAATCGTTTTTGTGTTTTCTTTCCACATGAATAAGTTGGAATAAAAGCAACATAGTTGAATATCAAGGTGAATTCCTTGAGCTATGTTGGGTTGATTTTGAGATTTTGAATAAAGGTTGGCGGATTCAGACTACATGAATAAATCACAGCACAATGGGTAGGCACTTGGTCTACTATTCTTTGCTACCTCACAGGGAGGATAACATCCCCAGTTGGAGCCTATGTTATCACCATAACAATTTTCTTTTGATGGAATCCAAGTATCAAAATTTGGCGAGGAGCTACATCGATATGGAGGCGCAATAGTTTGGAGTACCCGATCACATCTAGAGACAAAGGGATAAATATATCGGAGTCACATAAGTGGATGGCGCCCAACGGGCCACATATATTGAACAACCCAAATCGACGGTTAAGAGACATATCAGGTGAGGAAATAACGCGAAGGTTAATTGCTAGAGAGCGGGCCGGGGGAAATTTCGTGGTTTCAGCTCATAGGCAAGTGTTTCCACCAGAGGCATATCAGGGTGAAAAGTGGTCTATCCAAAACTGCTTTGTTTCACCTTGATATCGAAAAGCGCATATAAAAGGAGGGCCTTGGTCATTATTTTTTGATATTTCAAATCATTTGAATGTTTGAAAATTGGTGCAAACGCTCCATTCGAACCGAAGCTCAACAGTGAACCAGACTCACGCATTCGACGCTAATTCACATGTATTTTTCATCATTGCCATGAATCCTGTCATTTTATCCGTAACAGAGAAAGATCCCACCTCTAAAGAAGAAGCCCTAATTGACAGGGACTCCGATATATTTGACACAGAGATAACTGTCTCACCCATTTTCGTATCCAGAGCCAATTTGTTAGACAATGTCAGGAAATGAATACCCTTCATCGAAGCGGCCCAAGCTTCCATAACCCCTTACACCATCGAAGTCATGTTCCCTTTCCTAGAATTCATAATCCGGAGTGCATAACAGTACCAACAGGAAGAAAAGGTAATTTTGAATAAGTTAGGGTCAGAGGTCTTGTGCAGAGTAGATAGTTCATCAATTCAACACACTCTCAATACACCAGAGTCTTCCCCCACAGTGTCGGAGCCCTTCAAGGAAGAGAAAATAATCGCAGTTTATAGAGAATGCCCCCCCGAGGTCAAAACCCTATTTTTGCAGACCATTGTTAAACTCGAACATCATTCTGAGAATCTGTCATTGCCTATGGATGTAAGTGTCATGGTTATGGAGGCCTAGTGGGCCTGTTCCATACTCAGTCAGATTTTAGGATTAGATAACGACAAATTTGTAGTAGAGGTCATGTTGGGTTTTTTGTTGACCTTTTTTCAGTCAGAGTCCAGTCAGTCAGTCCGTATCAGCTTTGAAGATTTCATCACCGATAATGTACACAAATAGCTGGTAAATTTCCAAACACTGAGACACTTCAGGTATTACACGCACTTGCTGAGAATGTTCCTGGAAACAAATAAGAAAAAATTCCCTGAAGCCGCATTCATCTTGACTGAGTGCAAAAGGATCACAATGCTTATTTTTATAAATAAGATCATGTCCAGGATTTATAGCCCAATCTTCAGCACCAACCTGCCAAGCGTTTTGGAAGAAATGAAAATCTATTTACAACCCAATCCAGAGAACCGGGTAGGAGATTGGATGTTGTTCATGCATTCTACTGCAATTTGGGTATATGGTTATCAAGAGGGACCTTAACTTTTACCTGTCTTCTTGACTCCAAGAGTCTTTTCCCTAGAGTTCATCAGATAAAGGATCATCTCAAAAACATAACATTTTCTGAAAATGCACAAGGCATCTAACTTGAAGTTTCCTTTCATAATAGGACCCTTTGTGGTAAAGACTAGGTCATGTTTTCCTCAGATCCAGGCCAAGCTCAGTGAATTTGGGTTTACACAGTTACAAGGAAGGAAATATGATCCACACCAAGTCATATATAAAAGAAGACTAATGAGCAAACAAGGCCCCTATGAGCATGAGCATGTTGAAGGATTTGATAAACTGGCAAATCTAGAAACTTGTGCAGATATGGAAGTCATCTTGCAGCCTCATCAGACACAACAAATAGAGTCAGACACGTAGAAGATCCAAACACATAAAAATTCTTCAAGGTTGATTATTAAATCCCCAAAGATGAGTGTTTATAACAAGAGGAGCAGTTTAGAGGCCTTGAACACCGACAGTCAACAAAATGTTCCCAAGAAAATGAAAATCACATAGACCCCATAGATATTAAACCTGGAGGAGGAAGAACCGAAAGAGAAAATGAGCATGGACATGGTGGAGAGAAGAACAAAAAAAGAAGAAGCTAATACAGAGAGCATGCCACAGGGTGAAGGAAGCTTAAGATCTTTCAGCAAGAAACATGTCTTTAATAAGGCACCTGGAGCGGTCTACCAATCCAAAGAAGATTTAGCAAACCAATACATTGGGAAGGGAAATTTGGCCATGAGTGAAATTAGAGATTTGTTACCTGAAGTAGAGAGGATCTCCCAACACAAGTCTTCCCTGTTCTCAGTTAGGGATGTAGAAAGAAAGACATTTAACATAGCGGTCACAGATGAGGATAAAGTGTCTGAAATCAAGCTCCATTATGAAAATATTGGTGCCCTGGACAAGGTAAAGTTCCATAGGAACGCCAATGACATGCTATATTCAGACTACCTGAGTATGAGTTTGAGGGTTTCAAGACTGATAAGCCATGCACTTAAATTGGATGGACAATTGAAGCAGGAAAAAGCATCCAGCAGAGCCTGGCAGACACAGGTCAAAATATTGGAATCTGAAGGCCCTCAAGGGGTAAAAGCTTCCTTAGATGAGAAATAAAAGATGATCCAAAGCCTGAAGAAGAAGTTGAAAATGTCTGGTACATAATATCCACAGAAAATAGAATTGGCTACTCTAGAGGAAGAAAAAGAGACATTTAGACAGGAAGCACTAAATTACAAAGCCAAAGTATTGCAGCTGGAAAATGAAAAGGAGAATTGGTCACAAGGACAAGCAATAACATTAGACATAGTTTTTATTGTACCTTCCACTATAGAAATTGGGCTTAACATTGATGGACTGGTTCAGGCTATGTCCCAAGTTAGTATGAAGGAAGGGGAAATCAAGAATCCTAGAGGAGATATAGAAAGGCTGCAACAGGAAATGAAAACTAAGAATGAGAAGATAGTCGAGTTCCAAAATGAAAATCAAGAGTTGTAGGAAAGAGTGAGAAAATTGAAAACGAGGTTGAAAGGTAAAGGAATTTTGCAGGGAGCTAAACATGTAATATGGGACTCTATCGCTGCTGAAGCTGCTAAATTCAGGGTATACCTGAATTTCATAAATGACAAAGAAAACATGGCTATCACTTCCCGAAGCAGGTGTACAATTGTAAATGAAACACTAGAAAAAAACCCTTAGAGTGGGCCCAAAAAGCTATAAATTTGCTTAATTATGTTCCTACTTCTAATCTCCAGACCATTGGAGTCAAAGACAAGACTGCACTAATCATTTGGGCTAGGAGGATCATCGCTAAGCACAATTTTCTCAAGTCAGTTCAAACCAAAGTTGTGCAGATGGAGCAAAGCATACAAGAATTTAAGGATACATTCGAACAATGTTTTATCAAGTGCCTCCCACCATTTTGGGATGGAAAAGGAAAATTATACAACCCGGAGAAGTACAACGCCCTCCTCACACAGTGCAGAATGGATCATTCTAAGTTTGATGGTCTGGAAGAAAACTTGAAGGGACCAAGTTTGGTGGAATATTTAACCACACATTTCGAGATTTTAAATCATTTTAAGATAGTAAAGATCAGGCTACCGACTATGTCTTAATTTACTTGCATTGATCTAGAGATTCTGATAAAGGAAATGATGTATTACGAGATTCCTTCTGACTCACAGTGGAAGGAGATCGTGCGGCTAGGTAGGACGGAAATAAGTTTTCCAGGGACCAGTAAATAGACTCCAGGTGTCACCAGAGTGGCAAGTTCGACAGGAGATCAGAGCAAGACATATGGCGCAGAGGAAGTCGAGCAGTCAGAAGAAATTCGTCCCTAGTTTATGAAACATTTTTCTTAAATCATTGTAAATCGGTTCGCCTACCGAAACCGATGGCTTGTAATTATTTTAGTCAGTTTTAGATACTGAAACGCTTCAGTTTTAGCAATCGTAATTGAATTGTATAAGTACTAGAACGTTTGAATGAATTAATGTTGGTGGAAGTGCAAGGGCACCTTTTTGTTGTTTCTGAACTCTATTGTAATTTTTTGGAGCTGAATTGAATACATATACAAAAGCTTTTGAGGTCTCTATGAAAATATTCTAATGGTGGTGATATGAGTTTTGTCTCCTTTCATTGTATGTATTTCCTGTGTTCTTTATTTCCATTTCCGTTTTCTTCTTTTTAAATTGGAGAGTTAAAGGCCAAGAATTCATCGTATGATGCTCTTGGCTTAAGAAATTTAAATTGTGTGTGTTTCTTCTTAACTAATTCATAATTCATTTCAGTAATACTCTGATGCAGTTATTTGTTTTTTCCTTCTTCCTACACTTTGCTTAAACTCAATTTTCAACTCATATTCATTGCCTCATTTAGCCTTTATCCTCTGGAGAGTTCTACTGGCCAATCATTGTTTTCATTAACTTTCAAAATTTTGACTCCATAGACATGAGTGTCCCTCCCCCTCCTTGCCAGCAAATTTATAAAAAAACACCAAAACAAACCAAATCTAGCCATTGATTGCCAAATATATATCAAGTGACACGAGAGATCCCTCTCTGAGTTGAGCAGGCTAGTGCCCAGATATAAAGTAGGTTGAAACAATTACCTCTGTCATTTTTCTATCAGCCGAACAAAATTTACAGAGTGATAACATGGCCTCTCCTTTCCTTTCCTTGTCTTTCCTTGCCTTGTCTTGCCATGCCTTGTCTTTCCATGCCTTATCTTTCCATGCCTTTCCTTTCCTTGCCTTATCTTTCCATACCTTGCCTTTCCTTTCCTTGCATTTCATTGCCATTCCATGTCTTGTCTTGTCTTTCCTTTCCTTTTGTTTCCATGTCTTGTCTTGTATTTGATTGTCAGAAAGATGGGATTTCTCATGCCTTTCCATGTTAGGCCTCTCCTTACCTTACCTTGCCTTTCCTTGTCATGCATTGTCTTGTCTTATCTTTCCTTGTCTTTCCATACCTTATCTTGTCATGTCTTGCCTTTCCTTGTCATGCCTTGCCTTGCCTTGCCTTGTATTGACATGCCATGCCATGCCTTGCCTTGGCTTGTCTTGCCATGCCATGCCTTTTCCCACCTTTCCTTGCCTTTCCTTTCCTTATCTTTCCATGCCTTTATTTACCTTGCCCTACCATGCCTTGCCTTTCCTTACCTTGTCTTAGCTTCCCTTCCCTTGCCTTGTATTACCTTGCCTTACCTTTCCTTGCCTTGCCATCCTATGCCTTATATTTCCTTTCCTTTCCTTTACTTGTCTTTCCATGCCTTGTTGTGCCTTGTATTGTCTTTACTTTCCTTTCCTTGCCTTGTCTTGTCTTCCCTTATCTTGCAATGCCTTGCCTTGACATGTCTAGACTTGCCTTGACTTTGCTTGTCTTGCTTTCCTTAACTAGTCGTTCCTTGTGTAGCTCTCTCCCTCTCTCCCAATGACATGTGTTTGCTTTATGGATTTTATTTTTCAGCCGTGAGGGTTTATCATATTGCATCTATTTAGCATAGTTTAATGATATTTCTTTCGAGCAATCAATAGTAAATCGTTTACTAGTCTTTATTATTGCATTTGGCATATTTTTCTCATTGCATATTATTAATTTAGGATTGCTTTAGTATTACTATTATAAACTTGTAAGCATCATTGATTGCCTTAGCAACAACCCTAACACACACAATCAATGATCCTTTTAAACCTTTCAATGATTTAGGGTGTATTCAATATTATTTTAATACTAGATCATTTACTCAAGTAAATGTTCGCAAAGTGTGAAATTCCTTGTCTAATTCCTTTAAAGTTGACTTGGTTTATTTATTTTCTAATATTACACACAGGGTAATAAAACCTCAAACAAACTAACGCATTGGATTTACTTGGTCCTTGGTTTCAAATTCATTTTCTTGGTGCATTTAATTTTCTTTTTCTTTTTCTTTCATAGCTAGTGTTATGGTGCATTTAATTTACTTTTATTTCTTAGTAAACATCATTGATTTTCCTAGAAACACCCCTCACACACAATCATTTTGCGTCCTCTAATCCATCAATTTGGTCTAGGTATATGTCTTGCCATGTCTTACCATGCCTTTTCTTGCCATGTCTTGCCCTGCCTTTCCTTAGCTTTCCTTTGCATGCCTTTCCTTTCCATGTATTTCCTTGCCTTTCTTGGTCTAGGTCTACATCTATGTCTACGTCTACATCTATGTCTAGGAAAGGTCTAGGTGCAGGTGCAGGTCTTGTCTTGACTTGCCTTGCCTTGCCTTGCATTGCATTTCCTTTCCTTGATTTTCCTTTCCTTGACCTTGACTTAGACCATGACTTAGACCATGACCATGACCTAGACCTAGACCTACACCATGACCATGATCTAGACCATGATCTAGACCTAAACCTAGACCTAGACCTTTCCTTGCCATGCCTTACCTTTCCACGTATAGCCTTGATTTTCCTTTCCATTGCCTTACCTTGCATTTCCCTACCTTTTATTGTATTTCCTTGCCTTTCCTTGAATTAGACCTAGACCTATACCTATACCTAGAACTTGTATTTCCATGCCTTTCCTTACCATGTCTAGCCTTGAATTTCCCTGCCTTGCATTTCCTTTCCTTGCCTTGTCTTGCCTTGGATTTCTAGTCCTTGCCTCTCCTTGTCATCCCATGTCTCTCCTTCCCATGTCTAGCCTTGGCTTGCCTTGCCTTGGCTTTCCTTTTCTTTCCATGTCTTAGCTTGACCATGATGTATAACTATACCTGGACCTAGATCTACACCATGACCATGACCTAGGCCATGACATAGATCACGAACTAGACCTAGACCATGACCTTGACCTATACCTATACCTAGACCAATACCTATACCTTAACTTTTCATGCCTTATATTTTCTTTCCATGCCTTGCCTTCCCTTGCCTTGCCTTTCCTTTTCTTTCCTTGCCATGCCATGTTTTGTCTTTCCATGTCTATCCTTGCCTTGCCTTTCCTTGGATTTCCATTCCTTGCCATGTCTTGCCTTTCCAAGCCTTTCCTTGCCTTGATTTTCCTTGCCATGTCTAGACTTTCCTTGCCTTTGCTTGAATTTCTTTTCCTTGCTTTCCTTGAGTATCCTCTCTCTCTCTCTCTCTCTCTCTCATTAATAGTTAATGGTTTACTAGTCTTTATTCTTACATTTGGCATCTATTTATCATTGAATCTTAATAATTTAGGATTGATTTACTTCTTTTGTTATAAAATTGTAAGCATAATTCTGTGGTTAATAGTTAACCTCTATTTGGACAACATAAAATCAAAGTCACACATGGTAGCATTGTGCCTCACTAAGAAAAACCCTAGATTTGGAGATCATCTAACAAACATTTTTTCGGGAAGCATAATCACAGTGGAGGGGTACCCCTGGCTGTAACCCAATGTTAGGAATCCAATTCAACCTATGGTTCATCCATATGAGACCTATTTAAAGTTTTATGGCAATTTTAAACTTGCCTCCTCAAGCCATTTAGGGACATGTTGAAAATATGGCTCGGGGGCATAAAATCCAAACCGAGTGGCATAACTAAGTTTCATAAGCTCCCACATGTGTCTAGGTATAGGTCATGGTATATATCTAGGATATGTTATAGGTGTAAGTCAAGTAAAGGCAAGGAAAGACAAAGCAATGCAAGAAAAGGAAATACAAGGCAAGACAATGCAAGGAAAGAGATGGAAAGACAAGGAAAGGCAAGAAAAGGGTAGACATGTAAAATCAAGGCAAGACATGTAAATTCAAGGTCTAGATATAGGTATAGGTCTAGGTCATGGTCATGATCATGGTCTAGGTCTAGGTCTAGGTCTTGGTCTAGGTCATGGTCTAGGTCTAAGTCAAGGAAATGTAAGGCAAGGCAAGGCAAGGAAAGGCAATGTAATGCAAGGAAAAGTGAGGATAAACATGGAAAGGAAAGGCATGGAAAGGAAAGGTCTAGTTGTAGGTCATGGTATAGGTCATGGTAAGATAAGGTAAGGCTAGAAATAGAAAGGAAAGGTAAGGCATGTCAAGGCAAGTCAATGAAAGATAATGCAATGCAAGTTAAGGGTAGACATGGCAAGGAAAGGCAAGTCTAGAAATGGAAAGGAAAGGTGTGGAAAGGAAAGGTGTGGCAAGGAAAGGTCTAGGTCTAGGTCATGATAATGATGTAGGTATAGGTCTAGGTCATGGTATATGTCTAAGTCAATGAAAGGAAAGGAAATGAAAGGCAATGCAAGGAAAGGAAAAACAATGCAAGGCAAGGCAAGGCAATGCAAGGAAAGGAAATGCAAGGAAAGACAATGGCATAGAAAGGAAAGGAAATGCAATTCAAAGCAAAGCGATGATAAAAATAGAAAGGAAAGGTCTAGGTATAGGTATAGGTCATGGTATAGATGTAGATCTAGGTCTAGGTCATGGTCTAGGTATAGGTCTAGGTCATGGTCTAGGTCTAGTTCTAGGTCTAGGTCATGGTCTAGGTATAAGTCAAGGAAAAGAAAGGCTAGGAAAGGCAATGCAAGGAAATAAAATGAAACTCAAGGCAATGGCAAGCCAAGGAAATGGAATGAAAAGGAAAGGAAATGAAAGTTAAGGAAAAACAAGTCTATAGATGGGCACTTCATGGAAAGGAAAGGTCTAGTTCTAGGTCATGGTCTAAGTCTAGGTCTAGGTCTAGGTCATGTTCTAGGTCTAGGTCTAGGTCTAGGTCAAGGTCTAGTTCTAGGTCATGGTCTAGTTCATGGTTTAGGTCATGGTCTAGGTCTAAGTCAAGGCAAGGAAAACCATGGCAAGGAAATTCAAGGCAAGGGAAGGAAATGCAAGTCAAGGAAAGGCAAGGTGACAAGGCAAGGAAAGGCATGGAAATGAAAGGTTGAGGTCTAGGTCTAGGTCTGGGTCATGATCTAGGTCTAGGTCTATGTCATGGTATATGTCATGGTCATGGTCTAGGTCATGGTCATGTTCTAGGTATTTTAATTTTACCAGAACATAATTTTTCCTTTTTGGGATAATGATGAGAAATTTTGGTGCATGATACTTCATGTGATGGAATAATAAATTTTAAAGACTGTTGGAAAATAAACTCTTGAACCTAATTTTTTATTATGTCACACATATTTCACATATACATGTTCACATTGTGGATCATTAAGTACTTATGTGATGAACTCATAACTTTGCATTATTTTAATCATATTCATGATTAATTTCATAAACATAATGGGATTATGGTGATTCTAGATGCAAGGATAAAATCTGAGTTCATTTCAGGACATTGGATGGTGAATGGATGTTGTTTTAATTTTAATTTCACATATTACATCATTGCAAATACAAGGCAGGGAAAGGCAAGGCAAGGAAAGGAAAGGTGAGGAAAGACATGGAAATGCAAGGAAAGGCAAGGCAATGCAATGATAGACATGGAAAGGAAAGGCTAGACATTGCAAGGCAAGGCAAGGCACAGAAAGACAAGGAAAGGGAAGGAAAGGCACGCCAAGGAAAGGAACAGAAAGGATAGACATGGCAAGGAAAGGCATGTCAAGATATGGAAATACCTATACCTAGACATGGAAACGAAAGGCATGGCAAGGAAATACTATACATGGAAAGGAAAGGCAAGAAAAGGTTAGCAATGGAAAGGAAATGCAAGGAAAGGCTAGACATGGAAATGAAAAGAATGAGTAGAGATACAATATCTACAACATTTTGCATACATCCTTCACTTTAAGAAGACAATCCTTCAATATGGTTAGAGCCCAATTTTACTAATATTGGGTTTGTTTTTTCCAATATTAATGTATATCCAAATGATGGATTTAAAACACCGTTTGGACATGTGTTTGGATTCCACATATTGGATGCTCTTAGGTTCAATTCCTTTGAGAGTCGCATCATGATCATGTTGGTGGAAAGAGAGAACTTTTGAACAGTGGTTACTAAAGTAATTACCTACCAAAATACACCATTGAATATCCAAAACAACATCTAATCCAACACCCATGATATAGAATTCGTATTGAAGGCTATAGTCATTCTTAGAATGTTCCATTTTGTGCACCACATGTTCACATTGAATATGATTTTGGCATGGGATGATAACGATGAAGTGTTTAGAAGTATATATATGGAGGCCAAAATTATTAACCTATTTCATAACAATAATGTTTAGTGTACTTTCAAGATCCACATAACAAAGACCCTTTGTTGTTTAATATGGGAATAGAACTTGGAAGTATTAAGTCTACTAAACCTAGTCATGGAAAAGAGGGAGACTAAGGGTTATTCTATTTATAATGGTGGAGGGGGGTGGCCCACATGGAAAGGCAAGGAAATGAATGAAAATACATGCTAAGGAAAAAAAAGGAAAGACAAGCATGGAAAGACAAGACAAGGAAAGGAAATGTAAGGTAAGGCAAGGAAAGACATGGAAATGCAAGGCATGGAAAGACAAGGCAAGGAAAGAGAAGGAAAGGAAAGGAAATGAAAGACAAGACAAGACATGTTGTGGCATGGAAATACAAGGCAAGGAAAGGAATGGAAAGACATGGTAAGGCATGTCAAGGCAAGGAAACACATGGCAAGGAAACATGTGGCAAAGAAAGTCAAGGCAAGGAAATACAAGAGAAGGAAAGAAAAGGCAAGGAAAGGAAAGGCAAGTCAAGGAAAGACATTGCAAGGCAAGGCAAGGTATGTCATGGAAAGGCAAGACATGGAAAGGAAAGACAAGGCAAGGAACAATACAATGAAAGTTAAGGCATGGAAAGGAAAGGCTAGACATGGAAATTCAAGTCAAAGCCAAGGAAACAGCAGGAAAGGAAAGGAAACATAAGACAAGGTCAATTAGTTGTCACAAGACCCAATGTAGTGTGGTTTTGAAACATGACACAATTAAGAGGAAAATGGAAAAAGGAAAAAAACGTCATTTTCTTATATCATTTATAATAAAGTTGTTTGGATGTACTTTTCAACATTATTATTATTATTATTATTATTATTTTACTCAAACTAGTGAACTTGTACTATATAAAATACTGCAACAAGGAAACAAGATTACATACATAGTCCAAAAAAACCCTAGGAAGGGGGAGAAAATACCACAAATGAAACAAAACTAGTTTGGACTTTAAAGATACATTGTAAAACATAATTATGACAATAGAATTACTTTCAAGTATCAAATTTTATTTTATGGTAATTGTTTTACTTGTAACAACTTTGGAAATAAAGTTGTAGATTACAGATCTTATGGAAGAAATGTTCAAGAAATAAATGTTCATGTGGCTCCATACAATATTGAGTTTTACAAATTCCACAAATATGGACACATAGCTCTCGATTTTCTTGGACAAATGTGGGGATTCTTGTACTTGGGAAAGAATGCAAGAGTGAAGTGTATGGAGGTTTTCTGAAGTCATCTGCGGGTCACAGTGGAGAAAGTAGCATACATCCATGGGTCACAGTGGATCAAGTAGCAGATATCCATGGGTCATAGTGGAGCAAGTATCAGACATCCACAGGTCATAGTGAAGAAAATAACATATGCTTTCGAAAAAGCTTGAAGAACGTTCCATCTGGTTGATTTTGAAGTTGAGAAAGGTATGGTGATCAAAGATATGATGCATTAGGGTTTCCTCATGACGAAAGGTATGCCTTCTATGTGTTTTGATGTTCATATCTTGGTAGTTATGGAATATGTTTAAGGCATGTCTTGGAGGCCTTTTTGGTACATGATTGCATATGGTTGAGGTTCATGTCTTGGTGATATTGATACATGCTTGAGACATATCCTTGGTACTTGGTTTATGGATGTTATGGCTCATTGTTATAGGAACATATTTGTGATGATTGGAACATGTGTGAGGCATATACTTGATATATGATATTGATTGATATGGTTCATTCTTGAGGCATATTGTTGAGACATTGACACATCTTGGATACTTGGAATTTGGTTTACTATATGTTATATTCTTGAGGCATATCTTGGATGCATTGGAATATATCCCTGGAACATGGTTTATGGCTTATGGTTGAGGCATATCATGAGTGATATGACACATGTTTGAGGTACATGTTTTGGCACGCGATTGATGTATGGTAGGGTACATGTTTTTGTACATGGTATGATACATGTTTTTGTACATGTGTTGGTACATGGCTGATGCATGATATGGTACAGGTATTTGGTACATGGTTGAGACACACAGGTTGATGATGTTATGTCAATTATAGTGACTAAGAAAGTGGAAGTTACAGGTCGATGTGACAGTGATGGTGATAGGTTGACAATGACAGTGACAGGTTGATGTGGTAGTGATAGTGATAGGTTGATGTGACAATGATAGTGACAAGTTGATGTGACATTGACAGTGATAGGTTGATTTGACAGTGACAATGATAGGTTGATTGATGTATTAGTGACAGTGGAAGTGACAGTATCAGTGGTAGTGACAAGTTGAGTCTACACTTATATTTCAGGGAAGCGGGATGGGGCAAGGAAAGGGGGTTGTATCCTCCTTATGGTTGGTGCTAGAAAAATCAAGGACTTGGAGATTCCTTCGTGTTGGAGACTATAAATTAGGGGGTCGTAGCCTCCTTCTATAGAGAATACAGGAAGTTGGAGCTTCCTTCAGGTTGGAGCCTCCTTCTAGTTGTAGCTGGAGAATTCAGGGAGTTGTAGCTTCCTTCATTTTGGCTCCTATAAATAGGGGGTTGGAGCCTCCTTCCAATTGGTGCTAGAGAATTAGGAATTTGGTGCTTCCTATGAATGTAATCTTGATATATATAAGAAAACATTATGTGGTTTTCTCCCATTTGGGTTTCCACGTAAATTTTGATGTACTGTGTTTTTGATGTGATATTGTTGAATGGTACTACTTATGGCTATATTATCATCACATATTGAATGAAATAATAAATGATATACTATTGATAAATTTGAAGGTTATATATTGTGATTGAAAGTGGTAAAAAGTGCTCATACGGATTCACCCCCCCCTGTCTCAGTATTCCAACATGAACATTATAAATCAAGCGAGAGAGAAAATTAGAAATCAAGTGAGGATGGAAACTACAAACTAAGAGATAATGATTATCTTCAAACAAATCATCAAAAAGAATATGGAAAGTCGAACATCACCCAAGTCGAAAAAAAATAAAACTAACCTAGTTAGATGATTCAATTAGAGATCTTCAATCGAATGGAATAACCAACCCAACCATATCATCCAAACAAACCAAACAAAAAATTATACCAAGTCAGGCGAACTCCCCAAGAAAAGGAAATTGACTTAGTCGAAACAATTGGCCACCGAGAGTACTTTGACATAATCAATGCCCGATGGGATGGGATTGACCGCCACTTTTTCATCAACATATTTGTCCCCTCACACAAACAAGGATTTAATTCCACTATAACTATCAACGCATGTGAATTAACAATAATGTCATTCAAATTAAAGTCCTCCACTTCACCTCATGTATATAAATATAGAGGAGACGTACAACTTTGTTTCCCTACTATTTGCTCCCAATAATCAAATCACTTAGAGAACTGATATTACAACCAAGAAATCAACCCTCAAACCTCATAAAATAAACTTTTAGTCTGACCAAAAATAAACTACAACCATGTCAAGAATGAGAGGTCAAGTCCTGGACTCTCTGGGAGCCAAGAACAAAATCTAAATTTGATAGAGCCACCACAACAGAGTTAGAATTCGACATGCAGAACATCTGCGGTGTGAAAATGGAAGAGATTGAGTGGGTTGAAAACTAGAAAAAATTCATTACATGTGGCATGCAAGTCATATTTTTTTAATAAGAAACAAATTTCTTAGAGAAAGCTAGAATTCAACATTTCTTGGGGACCTTACAGGTGGCATAATTTGGAGGATGGAAGGAAGATGCAATTAATTTTTTGGTCAGTCGATACCACAATGGGAATTTTTGGTTAGAATATCCAATAGGAATCATCAGAAGAATGGTACACTGTGTTATAGGCTTACCACAAAGTGGAACCACTATGTCCAAAACCCTAAATTCAAACAACTAGATATAGCTCCGTATAGGAGGAACCTCGACAAAGAATTCCAAGGGATTACTAATCAACATAGTAACAAAATTAAGAGTGAAATGAAATTTTATTATCATCTCACTATGCTTCATGACTACAGGTCGAGCATTCGATACTAAGCTCATGATGGCTCATGATGCTTGAGCCTATTGGAAACATTCTCCAAGCAAGTACAAAATTTGACAAGGCCAAACATCTACCCACAACAATCAAGAGTAATTACAGGGAATGCCAAGAAAATGGATTGGTCATCAATTTCCTTTCTCCTTTAATTTGGTTTTCCATGAGTCAAGTCAGCCCAGTCAAGGAGACAACCTTTACATCAAAACAAGGTCCGACCATGTAAAAATATATGGTTTTTCCCCATGAGTAGTCGTTTCATTTGACTCCCTTCCTGCTGATGAATGTTTAGAAGCTGGGTGAATAACTTGAAGAATGTATCTCACAAATGGAGGGTCGACCAGAAATTTCGACGAGCACTACTACCAAATTCCCACATCTAGCTGAGTCTCAACAACACTACAGTTTGGTGTGGAATTCACAATGGGCTAGCGTCGATGGAACTATAATATTAGCCAGAAAAGATCCAAATATTTGAAGAGCTCGATAAGCAGTTCTTATATGTAACATAAATCCCACTAGAGGTGTTACAAGATAACTTGACCTTGCTAATGCCTCTAATAGATACTGAATATGAGAAGGAAAGAGAAGCATCACTATATACCATGTTTCCATTTGTTGAAAATCTGGGCATGGAAGGAGGCACTCCTACAAAGAAAATCCTTATAAAAATAAAGCAACGAGAAAGATCGACCAAAGGTAAACAATCTATCGACCTCGATGCAACTCTAGTAGATATGGATATTATTTGGAAAGAAACATTTCATGTGTTTACTGCACTTAACTTTGATGACCCTACAATGCAAGAAAAAAATTCCTCTATCACGAACAAGATAGTCAAGAAATTCAAACTGTAGGAAAAGAAAACTCGACAAGACAAAGAAATCACCAAGAATATATTGAAGTCGAATATTGGGTCATAATTTCGTGAAGCAATGGAAACCCTCAAAGAAAATAATTTTGAATAAAAAAAAACCAAAGTGGCTATGGAGAAACATGTTGAAAATAGGAGACAAAAAAAGAAGAGACTCGAAGATTAGCAGGAGGAAAGTACAATTCAGATGACTACTACCACATCACATCGACCAGACACAAAAAGACCCAACCCAAGTACTAAATTGGTTCCAAAGAGGAAAATAACAAGAGGAAGTACAATTTACCTAATAGGGGATTCACCTCCAATTGATCCTGCTCCAATTATCAAAGAAATAATGACAACAAAAGATGCACCCAAACACAAAAAGAAACCAAGGAAAGGACACTGCCAAGTGTCCTATGAAGAAACTATTTTAGACTCTCCGCCTAGTGGAAGTGACAAGGAAAGATCAAGAAATATAATATCAAAGGAAGTCTAAGGAATCATGTTGAACAAAACTGGAACAAATAAATTCTAAGATGAGTGAGATCTCACAAGAAATTCAAATCCACTTGACTTGAATCAAGAAGAAACTAGTTTGAGTAAAGTAAATCATTCAAGTCACCCCGATGTGTCTACAAACAATGAGACACAAAAAAATACATAAGTAGAAGGACAATGAGATGGACATAATCAAGGGATATAACACACTACACCAACACAGAAGTCAGTTGACAATGATCCTATCACAGTTTCAACAGATGGAACCGATCTCCCCGAGAAATCCGACAAAGAAATAGAAAAAGGCTAGTAGGATAAACAGGTAGAGAAAGAGAAGGACATATAGATTGGACTAGAGAAATTGACTAAAAACATTGATGAATAGGATAAATGGGACAACAATATTGAGAAAGGGTCACTTAAGAAAATAAGTCCTCCCCCAAAAATCCCTACCCTCGGAAGTCGTCAGCAGGGGTAATTTTAAGAACCCCCCCTAAATTTATATGTATAATAAATGGGCAAATCACCATGATACGTAGGAAAATTTGAAGGCTATTTTATCAATAATATAATATGTATATATAATGTTTTGGCTAATCGTTTACTATTTTATACAATGTTGTAAAATATTGGCGAATCTTCATTGAATTATGAAACCTTGTAAAGTCTTGGAGAATTTTAAGATAAAGTATAAAACCATATATACTATTAAGAAAATGTATTCCTTAAAATATAATATACTCATTTTACATATTTGGAAAAAGAAACATAATTTTTCCATCCTCTAGAAAATGATGCAAGCATCAGGGGTTGTATTTGTCAAGGTTCTCACTATACACTCTTGCAAATCCCTCTATTAGTTTTGATGATATTTCACCATAGTTCATATGTGTTTATCCTAACAACCACTTTTGTCAAGATCATAAGATATTAATCGTTTCTTTACCACTTCTATTATGGATTCTTTATTACAAGTTCATCATAGGATGTTTCTAAATAGGAGCACAAATAATTATATCCATCAATAACTCCAAAAGTATAATAATATTGATAGGCCACATTCCATTAATGAATTCCTCTTTAATCATCCATTTTTACCCAAAATATGGATCACACTAATTAGTTCATAATCAAATTGTTGCAGAACCTGAAGGGAAATGGCACACTACATGAACAATAATTTTGAGTTGAAAACTTGACAACTAGTGGAATAAAATGGTGGTTGGACTGCTAAAATTTGTTTGTAAAATTATCATATGCTAACAAGTGGCAACAATACTGCAAGAATGATAATGGATCTAGAGCCATCAACACTTCTTGTAATGAGGACCACATTATCAAAATTAGAAGTTGCATAAACCTTTAATAGTTCTCTTCACATGTACATTTAATTAAATAGAGAAACCAAGTCTTCTTCATTCTTGGAAATTAATGCACCATCATTGATCTCAAGACTTTGTATGCAAGTGAACCTATTACAGGCTTGTATTTAGGCCTCCCAACTCTTCATGAAAATATAATGTTAGTGAGGATATTATCATTGAGTTTGGCCAACTTGTCTATATTAAGCACGGAGAGGGATCAACCATTATGTTAATAAGAGGTAACTACCTCTATAGACTAATCCATGCACAAGGATTGTGCTTGATTGAATCCTAGCTACTAATCCATATGAAGGGCATACCCACCATATATTAAGAATTTGAACTTTAAAGGGATTTTATTGTGCTTGTGTTGGGAGGAGATACCACACAATTTTAGGACTTCAACAAAAAAAAATGATTATGATGATGAGTAAAAAATGTGGATGGAGATAAGGATAAGAAGAAAATAATTATACATATTTTAAGGGTGTTTTTTGAGATCAACAATTGAATCTATTATCTACCTTCACTTCTTACTTTTAGTGCTCTCTTCTACATTGGAGTGAATAATTCAATGTTTATTGTTTTTATATTTTGCTTATGTACTATCAACTTACTCTTTTCTATTTACCTAACATCCTAAGAACATGGAAAAGAAAAAGGACCATTAGAAATGAGTCATATTTTGAATACCATTAGGGATGGGGTAAAAGGTTTAGTTAGGAATGAATATGATATGAATTAAAAAATAGCAATTTTGTTCTGATTTGTGATTCTAGATAGGTTGTACATAACAACCAATGAGAAATGTGTTGGCGGTGTGGTATCTGAGTTATATATTTATTAGTTTTTAGTCACTAAAAAAACATACAAGGCATGGATCTATCACCAAAATTGTCCGGCTCTAGCTTTGTCTCCAACCAATGATAGGAAAAAGAATGACTTTTTGGATAATTGATTCATTACTTAGGTCTCCTATCCCTAATGTCTAGGTCAAATATCAATCAATGATTGTGCATGAATGGTTTCTCCCTAATGTCCAAGTCAAATTGTTAGGTATCATTGGTATTCTCTTAAGCATAAAAAAAGAAGTATTGCAGAAAATACTAATGGAACAACAAAATGTAGAGAACCACAACCAAAAATGATACCTTTATTGATAGAAATCAGTGTTTAGTTGCCTCTTCAAGGGGGAAACCTCCAACAAAGCATAACTCTATTACAATAATTCTCAAGAAAAACATTTCTCATGCCTCGTACTCTTATTTATACTAATTCTATCTTCTATAGAACATTCTAGAGGAAGATATTTCTAGAAACGAAAGCTTTTATCAGGTCTTCTTGCATTGACTTGTTCACATTTATTAAATAGGCCTTATTAACTAATGTTGTCCTTTATTACATGGAAAATATATTATTCTACCTATGTGAGGGGTTAAGGAGGTTAGGTCCCTAATATTACCTCCCCCTTGAAGAAAAACCTTTTCCTCAAGGCTTGAGATGAAGAAATTGTTGCAGAATGGTGGTTGACTCCCAAGTGGCATCTTCTGGAGTTGTATCCTTTCACTTAACTAACACATCCTTGATGGTTCGTTGATGGAGACGATACTCTCACTGGTCCAATACTGCTTGTGGCTGCAACCAAAGGGAACCTTTTTCATCCAATTCAGGGAGACTGAATTGGGTTTGGCACTTAGTTCGAAGCACTTTATTTAAGCATGAGACATGAAAAATAGAATGGAGCTTAGGATGACTGGGAAGAGCTAACCAGTAGGCCACATGCCCCACTCACTTGAGAATTGTATAAGGACCATAAAATTTGAGAGAAAGTATCTAACAATGCTCATCTTCGAGTGAAGTCTACTTATAAGGCTGCAGTTGTAGAAACACTTGGTCCTGTTCAACAAATTGACATTCAGAATGACCTTGATCTGCTTGTTTCTTCATGTGATTCTGAGCCATGACCAAATTTTATTTGAGGGTACAGAGAATGGCCTCCTAGAATGTAACATTTTTTTCAACCTCACGAACCTCACCTGGCATGTATGAGAGAACTGACGATGGATTTTTTCTATAGCAAAATTCAAAACAAATCATGCAAGTAGTTGTATGATAAGATGTGTTGTGCCACCATTCAATTAAGGGTATCCATTGAGCCCACTGATTTTTTCTATCGGATGCAAGACAACACAAATATGTTTCCAAACACTTGTTGACAACTTTTGTTTGGCCATTATTCTAGGGATGATAGGCGATATTGAGATGCAATTTGGTTCCTTGGAGACCGAACAATTCTTGCCAAAAATTGTTGGTGAAAGTTGGGTCTCTGTTGGAAACAATAGAATGAGGCATGCCATGAATTTTGAAGACACTATCCAAGAAAATTTGAGCCATTGTGGGTGTTTTGAATGGGTGTTGAAGAGCACATAAATGAGCATATTTGGAAAGACGGTCGAATACCACCATGATGACTAACTTATTTCCCGATTTAGGTAAGCCAACAATGAAATCCATAGAAATATCCCTCCAAATAGTAGGGGAAATTGAAAGCGGCTAGAGTGTACCTGGGATTTGATTGTTTCTCCTTGTTGTGTTGACAAACTTCGCATTCAGCCACAAAGTTACAAACTTCCTATTTGATACCATCCAAAAAATAAGAATTTTTTACCCTTTCATAGGTTTTGGTAAACCCTGAATGCCCAGTTGTGGGTGAAGCACGAAGCTCAGAAATCACCATGGATTTAAGTTGTGATTTTTTTCTTAAATACATATGGCCTTTGTAGTGAATATCTTCATTGTGCCAAGAGTACCTTGGAGAAGGTAGAACAATTGTTTCAATTGTTGGATCAAATAAGAAAGTTTGGTGTCTTGCAGCCATTCTTGGAGAACAACTTGGAGCCAATATTGTATAATGAAGGAGAGGGAAAAGAGGGTCCCTTATTCTTCATACATCCTAGAAAGAGAGTCAACAACCACATTTTGTTTTCCCTTCTTATAAATGATCTCATAATCATATCCAAGTAGATTGGTCACCCATTTTTGTTGCTCTAGGGATGAAATTTGTTGTTCCAGAAAATACTTGAGCCTTTGATGATCAGTTTTAATTTGGAAGTGTTGCCCAATAGATAAGGATGCTAGAGATCCATGACATGAAAAATAGACAACATCTCCTTTGCATAGATTGATTGGCCCAAATGTCTCTCTGAAAGTTGTTTGCTAGTGAAGGAAAAAGGTCGACCATCTTGCTTGAGGACTGCCCTAATTCCTTTCCCTAAAGCATCACATTTCAGGACAAAAGTCTTTGAGAAGTCAGGAAGGTCCAGGATAGGATTCATGAAGATAGCCTCTTTCAAGGCATGGAGTTATTGATAAGCTTCTAGAGTCCAAGTGAAAGCACTATTTTTAGGAGATAAGTGAGAGGTGATCCATTTTTTCCATAATTCTAAACAAACTTGCGATAATATCTTGTTAAACCCAAACAACCATGCAATATATTAAGAGTTTTAGGGTGAGACCAATCCTACATAGATTCAATTTTCTTAGGATCCACCCATACACCATCCTTGCTGACAATATGACCCAAGTACTCTACTTATGAGGCTCCAAAGGAACATTTATATTGTTTGAGGAAAAGTTGGTGTTAAGAGAGTAGATGGAGAAATTGAACCACATGGGTGAGATGGGCGGTCCAATTTCAACTATAGATGAAAATATCATCAAAGAAAACTAAGAAAAATGATGGATAAAATGATGGAAGACTTGATTCACGAGACTTTGGAAATGTTAGAAAAACAGGATCGTGGAGCAATAAAATAAAACAAATGCAGAAATAAAACATAGAAGATACAAAGTAAAATAGAGGCACAGATATACATGGTTCACCCAGTGTGGGCTATGTCCACCAGAGAAATTGCCAGGTCCTTCCTTTATTATTATCTAGCAAATGAAGGGATACAACCTACAACAAACCCGTTGTAACTTCCTCTTCTTTCTCTCATAGTATCCTCTCTCATAATACAATATTCACAATAAATACATAGCCACAATACATTTCCCTCATAAAAGAGGGTTTCCTTCTAGGGAAAAAAACCCTAACATAACTTGTACCGTAAGATATGTGACCTTATAATGAATGGTCCAGATTTACAATGAAATTACAATATACATTTACAAGGTAACCCCCCTCTGCACTCCCCCGCGTGGAGGAGTGTACATTCTTCCAGGGTGTAAAGTCTTCATGGGGTATAAACACGGCTGAAAACAAAAACCTCTGAATCAGGAAGATAATTAGGCTCCACAACCAATAATCTCCCACTTGGAGACTGATCTCAACAACTCCATCGTTGTTGTATATGCTGGACTATGATCCTTCTTGGACCTGGAAAATTTCTCATCTTCATATTCATTCTTCAAGACCAACTGAAACTAAGAAGGAACTCAGTTTCTCCCTGGTTACTCCCTTTGTTAACGTGTCTGTAATATTCTGGCTAGTGTGTATATTTTCCAACTTCAAATGTCCATATTCCAAGACAGATCGTATGAAATGGTACCTGAGTTGTATATGCTTAGTATTCGAATGGAATGTTGAGTTCTTTGCAATATGAATGGCAGTTTCACTATCACAGTACAACCTACTATTCTCTTGCTTCTTTCCCAATTCCTCCATAAACCTCTGTAACCAAATCATTTATTTACTAGCCTTTATAGTGGCAACATACTCTGCCTATGTTGTTGAAACTGCAACAACCTTTTTCAGTTTTGAAATCCATCTTACTATTGTTCCACCTATAGTAAAAACATACCCTGTGGTGATCCTCCTGCTATCTTTATCACCTGCCATATCTGAATCAACATATCCCTATAGAACAATGTCTGAACCTCCAAAACATTATGCATGAGTAGAAGTACCTCTCGAGTACCTAAGAATCCACTTTACTTCCTCCCAATGTTATTTAACTAGATTGTTCATATACCTTCTCACAACTCCCACTGCATGTGCAATATCTGGTCTTGTGCAAACCATCACATACATCAAGCTACCAATTGTTGATGAATAAGGGACCTTGGACATGTATTCTATCTCCTCCTGTGTCTTGGGACACATTTCCTTTGTTAATTTGAAATGGCTGGCCAAGGGTGTACTAACTGGTTTTGCATTTTGCATTCTAAACCTCTCCAACACCTTCTCTATGTACTCACCCTGAGACAATGTCAATTTGTGTTTTTTCATGTCTCTTATTATTCTCATACCAAGGATTTTCTTTGTGGCACCCAAATCCTTCATCGCAAATGAATTATCTAATTTCTTCTTGAGCACATTTATATCTTGCATATTAGACCCTAAAACAAGCATGTCATCTGCATACAATAGAAAGATAATATAGCTTCCATTTTCTAGCTTTTTAAAATAAACACAGTGATCAGAATGACATATACTATAACCTTGTTTTGTCATAAACCTGTCAAACTTCAAATACCATTTCCTTGGAGCTTGCTTTAGTCCATACAAGCTCTTTTCCAACCTGCATAGCAAATTATCCTTCCCTTTTAACTCATACCCTTGTGGCTGCTTCATATAAATGTATTCCTCCAAATCCCCATGGAGAAAAGTTGTTTTTACATCTAACTGTTCAATATGAAAATCTTATACTACCACAAGACTTAAAATAGTCCTAATTGAAGTCATTTTAACAACAGGAGAAAATATTTCATAAACATATATACCTTTCTTTTGTGCAAACCCATTTACAACAAGTCTAGTCTTGTACCGCTTTTTTCCTCCATCTTCTTCCTTCAACTTGTAAACCCATTTATTCTGCAATGCTCTTTTTCCTGCAAGCAACTGAACCAAATCCCAAGTCTGGTTATTTACCAAGGAATCCATTTCCTCTTCCATTCCTTGCTCCCACATCTTTTTGGTGTCTACCTTCATTGCCTCTTCACAACATTCTGGTTCACCAGAATCAATCAAGAATAAATAATACAATGAAGGAGAGTATCATTCAAGGGGTCTACTTAACCTAGTAGATATTCTAACAACACTTGTAGGATTTTGAGGTACCTGCTGCTCCTATTTTTGTACATTTTGATTTTCTGGTACCTTTTGAATTTCTTTTTGAGTGATCTCATCAAGCACTGTGTATTCTGGTTTTTTTTTCCTGTTTCTTTCCCTGCAACTGATCTTTGTACATGAAATTTTTATTGAATATGACATTTCTACTCCTAATGATTTTTTTATTTTCATAATCCCATAAGCGATAACCAAAATCATTAAAACTATATCCAATAAAGGTACACTGTTGGAAATACTAAAACAACTGAGAGGGGGGGGTGAATCAGTTGTATGTGAGCTTAAACAATTTTATACCTTTTAAAACATTATTAATCTTTCTTCATATGTCATCAACAACATACAGCATATGGACAGTAAAAGTAAAGATCATCAGTCACACATAAAATACACACAGAGACAGATTTTCACGAGGAAACCCATGAAGGGAGAAAACCTCTTCTTCTTCGAAATGATAGGAAATCTTTTTAT